>JABWPP010000050.1:89965969-90140969 GCA_016920855.1 Puya raimondii
GAAACTCCTCCCACGTCGGTGGCGGAAGGCTAGAGAGTCGATCACGTCGGACTCCCTTCCACCACACCTTCGCCGATCACTCTAGACAATGAGCGGCGAGATGTACCTTGTCCCTCTCCAAGATATATAGGTCCTCGAAGAGCGTCTCAATAGCATCGATCCACGTCTCTACATCCCATGGATCCACGTTCTCCCCGTTGAAGATAGGCGGGTTGAACTTCTTAAACCTCATGAGAGCCGCAAGTGCGCGCTCTCGCTCCGCATCCTCCATCGCGGAATCGGGCATAGGAGCACCCGACCCACCGGCTACAATCGGTGATGCCGGTGGCGCAACAGCCGGCGCCGGTGTCACCTCCTCGGCCGGTGCCGAAGCAGAGGCCGGAGGCGCTCCCGTTCTCTCCGCCCTAACCGCAGCCGCTTGCTGCGCCATCTCGTCTTGGAGCTTTTTAATTTGCTCCTCCTGTCGCTGCATGGCTTCGGCCTGCCGCCGAACCACGCCCATCAACTCGGTCAACTGATCACGAAGACCCGAGTTCTCGCCCTCCACGAGTTGTTCGGGAGCCGCGCTCGATCCTCCGAGCCCAGCCCTCGTAGGAGGCCGTCCACGTACCATTATCTCCTGAAAACACAACGACTTTGGTCATTTCGTGACATTCAAAGTCATTGGAGACATAATATTTCACGAACATAAACGTGAACCCAATCTAGGCGAAAGTCACACAAGGGTCCTTATTCCCCTCACTTGGTTTCATGTTGTCGGCCGCCAACACGAACACACTTGGTGAAGAATAAGACATACCTCGAATCTACCTCTACTTCCAACTAGAGGTATAAGGACATAACCCAATCTCTTATCTTTCGCCACAATCAAAGATCTCATCACTCACGAGCCTACACTCCTAGGGTCTTTTCCATCCTAGGGTTTCTTAGGTCCACCTAGACCGTTTCTATTCTCTGATACCACCTCAGTCTGTCACGCCCCGTCGGGCCTTTAACACCAACTAGGTGGAAAGGATAACCGCACGGGCGCATGCCCCAGAACCGCCGAACGGATAGAGTCTCTTCTACCCGCCCAAGGCGTCACAACACAAGCATGTCCACGAGGTTCCAACTAGGAACGGAGTACAAGAGTTGCACAAGGAAAGCATCAACATAAAGAAGTTCTACTTCTATTACATCACAATTGCACATTTATACATGCCCAAAATTTTCTTTTCTTTCATTTCCATTCCATACATCAAGTTCCAAAATCATGGAATATACAAGTTGCATATAATCAATGAAAACTCCTATACTATCAATGTCCAAGACTAGGGGTACAACTCTATGTATCACCAAAATGGAAGGGCTGCTATCTAGAGAGCCAAACCCTTACCTCGCTCCGCCGCCTCACTCGCGGAAGGACCTGAAAAACGTGAGGTGAGAACTATAAACATAGTTCCCAGTGGGTAAGGCCACCCAAGAGAGAAGCTCGACTCACCAGGTCCAAAGAAACACCATATGCATAAGTTAGATCACAAATAACTATGCAACAATTATTTACGTGCTTCTAAATAAACATAAAGGATGCAACCAAATAAAATGTCCATTTTTTATTTTCTCCTAGGTTCATCCTATATTTCACATTGACCAAGTTCAACTACTTATCATAAACTTATGGTTTCGGAATCGCCGCATCACCATGATAGTTCCAACATCCAAGGAGTGAAATCGTCACCTCCGTGTTCGAGTAGCGAAACCGTCGCATACTCGGGATAGCGAAACCGTCGCATACCCCACCTCAACACCGCCATCACATGGCACGGGTAGCAAAATCGTCGCATACTCGGGATAGCAACCTCGTTGCACATCCCATCTCAACACCGCCATCACATGGCATGGGTAGCGAACTCGTCGCATACCCGGGATAGCAACCTCGTTGCACATCCCATCTCAACACCGCCATCACATGGCATGGGTATCGAACTCGTCGCATACCCGGGATAGCAACCTCGTTGCACATCCCATCTCAACACCGCCATCACATAGCATGGGTAGCGAACTCATCGCATACCCGGGATAGCAACCTCGTTTCACATCCCATCTCAACACTTCACACTTGCCAACCTAAGTCTCATGACCCTAGGTTCAAGTCACTAAGTCTCACCTATGTTCAAGGACATTAGGTTCCAATCACACATGTTCCAACCTATGTTCTCAACACTAGGTTCCAATCATACATGCAATCACATAACAAGTATAGATAATAGAAATATACTTGAATTCTATAACATGCAATAGGAGCTCATGGCTCTACCTATCATGATTTTCATCTTTGCCAACATGCAAGTCCTAGGGTTCACCATACATACCATTTTATCTTTAAATGGATATTTACCCTAGACATGGAAGTGACCTAATCACTTCGGTAAACACAAACCCACCTCAAGAGCTTCCGAATTTTTGTATTCTTTGAGCTCCTAGGTCTCCAAGCCTTGAGTTCTTGCTTCAACCCAAGCTTCTACAAGAAAATGGTTCGTTACTCATTACGAACCCTATAATCAACTCAATACATGAAATTAAGTGTTCTAACATGATTTCCCTTGCCTCAATTGTAATTTCCGAAGGTTCAAATATTTTTAGAACCTCCCATGGCAAAAGTGTCACGCCCCGGGTTACCTCTTCCCAGGCGCATGACCAGATCCGCCGCATACACAGTATCTCTACCATGTATACGAAGCGAAACATCATCCATAATCAAACACACAGAGCTAAAGGTATCAACAGAGCTGCTATATAATATATCAAAAGATCACTGTACATACATCATCCATAACTCTCATATAAAACTCTCATATACAGACTGATATCAACATCACATAGTATGTACAGACTCAACCATCTATCCAAAATGGGTATACCTCTAGCCAAATATCCGGGGAATAGCTCTACCCGACGGTCTCCTTTCCGCGCTCAGTATGCACGACTGGGGAAGAAGACTCTGCAAAAAGATGTCACCAATGGGTGTGAGAACTACTATCAAACAAGTAGTCCTCAGTGGGTACCGCCACCAGCCTCAGCGGTCTGCCCACTAAGTCCTCAATCTCAAGAGATATATATAGAGCAATAAAAGAGTAGGAGATATACTACCACTACTATGCACAAAGCTCAACTGTCAGTATGAATACCAATGAACTGAATATACCAAATGAGGACTATCATACACAATACAATACCTGCGAACCAGCTAGTACAGGAACCCCATCTGTACCTAGCTCTCGCCATACAATACCTCTCAATACAATACCATACCTCACAACACGATACCTGCGGCCTGATCACGCTCAACCCTCCAGGGAGCTGCTCAACCCTCCAGGGAGCCGACTAGTACAGGAAGCCCGTCTGTAACTAGCCCCTCGTACAACCCTCTGTACGGAACATGCCAACTCTAGAGTGGTACTCGTGGGAGCGACCCAACCGAGCAAAGTACAACCATAGTAACGCCAAGCACCCGCAGGTATATGATCGACACGACTGGGTCAACAAAGGATCATGTGCCCTCGGCACCTCAAAGAATAGTCAACAAGTAAGACCCAATCCACTGTGCCCTTGGCACCACAAAGGATAATCAACAAGTATGACCCAATCCATGCTCTCACAAAGAACCACGTGCCCTCGGCACAATCAATGCTCTAGTGCTCACAATCAATCTCAACTCTATCACAAGAGGAGGCTCTCGACTCTACCACAAAGAGGAGGTACAACAACATAGCACGAGCCACAATATGATCACCTACACTACATGCACAACAACTGGTACAAGGAATCAACAGAATAGGTGTAGGTCCAATCATGCAACAAGGATACAAAGAAATGCATGCTCACATACATATCATTAGCACATCTAAGATCATAACATGCCCATGCGGTCTATAGATCAATCTCACCCTAACATGGCATCTCTAACATAATCTTAGCATGGCATACTATCATAATCCCAATATCATAATCCAATATCCACATATCATAATCCAATCGTCATATCATGCTAACATAATCCAAACAACATCATATCATATTATGCTAACATGAGATAAAACACGTAGGAGGAAGTCCACTGAATCTGGCAAACATCAACCCACCTCACAAGCTAATCCAACCACGGTGGGGAAAGGACAATATCCTCAGATCCAACCCTCCAGATAACTCACTCCGGCAGCACCCCGATCTGTCAAAACCTCCAAGGAAACTGCTATCTCCAGCAGAATAACGGCTCGACACCAGATCAGATCAGCAGAGTAGAAGAGAGCAAGCAGGGTTACAAACTATGCCAACACATGGCCCTAAACCCACTTTCTCTCTCTAGAAATAGGGATCATACGAAGTGAAAATGCACCAAAAACCATCAGGGACTCGCCTATTTATAGGCTCCCAAAATCCCACTTTCGGGCGCCCACTTCCCAACTTCCGGGCGTCCGGAAATCCTGCCGTACAGGTGTCGTCGTGCGGTCAAGCGGTCGGTCGGCGGTCAGCAGGCGGTGGGGCGATGTGTCTCCGGCGATCGACACGTGTCCTGCGTCGCGACACGTGGCCCTCCACGTCACAACTCAAACCGGATCCTCCGTCCGGGAGTCCGGTTCATGCATCCAGATCCGATCTCCGTCGGCCACAACCGGATCGTCCACAAAGTGCAACAGGGTCCACATCTTTCGGGCGTCCACTTCACCACTTCCGGGCGCCCGAATCCTGCCAAGTCCAGAAACCCTAATTCATGAAAATTTCCGAGTACTACAAAAAGCTCCAAATCTACCTAGGGTTTGCATGCATGCAAGCCAAACCCTAGATTTTATGGCCAATCTTCCACCATTTGTGGTTGAGATTGCTTAGGGTTTCCAAAAACCTCATCTTAAAGGATTAAATCCAAGGTTTAAACTCTAAATCACAAGAACTCACCTCAAAGCCCTAGCTCCCAAGCTTCTTCTTGCACCAAGAAGCTTCTTTGCACCTTGGAAGTCCTTTTCCAAGCTCCAATCCACCACTTCTCCATGCTTTGGAGAGATCTCTAGAGAGAGAAAGTGAGGGAGAGGGAGAGGGAATGAGAGGAAAATGAAGAAGGAATGAGGGGAGAGACCTCATCCCCCCCTACATAACCCATTCACTGCGAAATTACCAAAATACCCCTCACTGGGCATTCTGCCTCAGCCGGGTCCGGACCTTGCAAGTGGGGTCCGGACCCCGCACAGGTGACAGTCCACCGCGCAGGCCGGGTCCGGACCTTGGTGTCCGGGTCCGGAACCCGTACGTACCCCAACTCGGAAGCCAGCTCGGGTCCGGACCGTAGCTGCCCGCGGACTTCATTGTCCGGACCCCAGCTTCCAGGGTCCGGACCCCGTGAGCAGTTTTGCTCCACTTGGTCCTTTTTTTATAATTTTTCGATTTTCGGGTTTCCACTCGCACCCACAATGTTCCGAAACCTTCGGAACCCAATTCCACACCAGCCATTATCGGCTTCCATCGAACTTTATCAAATTTAGCAAAGTTCGCTACGACGCACCGAAATTTCGAGTGCTACAGCCCACCCTGTGTCGATCTCATTGAAGATCGCCTACGTGACGCCCTCGTATCCTGAAACACGACAATTCGATCAATCCCTCGACCTTCTAGGCCAAGTACAAACATGATTGAAATTATGGACACAAATTAGGCAAAAGTTACATAAGAGCGCCTATTCTCATCCCTTGGGTTCATGTTGTCGCGCGCCAACATGAACACACTTAGCTGAGAATAAACCACGCATTAAATCTACCTCTAACATCCTATTAGAGGCATAACCAATACACGACCCAATCGATTCATCTTTCGCCACAATTCACAAATCTTCGTCTCTCGCGAGCCTAGGTCCTTATAGTTTACCCTCCTAGGGTCTCCTAGGTCCACCTAGACCATTTCTACGCTCTGATACCACCTTAATCTGTCACGCCTCGAGACCGCCGATTTGGTCGGTTTGGGCACGCACACAGACCCGCCGAACGGACAGGATTTTCCCTGTTCGTCCAAGGGGTCGCAATCAGTACAGTTCAAGAAGTTCCAAACAGGAACAGAATTCATACACAGATTGCATAAGGAAAGCATCATAAACAACTATGCTATTACAAGCATTCACATTACATTCACATATTACATTTTTCATTCTATCTTTCCAAATACAATCAAACTGTTATTACATTCTCTTTCATATTTTATTTTACATACATTTTCCTCAATACACATCTTTCGCTCTCGAATACATTACATTCAACAACAACTTTACATTCTTTTCTTTTACTTGTCATACACAAGGGTAATCTACATAGGGTAACCTTGCTATCTAGGGCGCGACGCCCACGCCTCGGTCCGGTGCTTCTCCGCTCATGGTTGGCTGTACATGTATAATAGCTCTGCAAAATGGTGGGATGAGAACTAAAAAAAGTTCCCAGTGGGTTCGGCCGCCGACCTCGCCGACTTTCCCACTAGGTCCAACAAGGCATAGTAATACAAAAGGAGATAGCAATACAATATATAAGCAGCTGAATACGTAGTCTACCACAACAAAACATACAACATGCAATAATGAGCACTACTATGCCTTACAATAAGGAATGAATGTCATGGTCTAATATGTTCAACGGTGTCCCTCACACACTCTTGACCCAATTTATTCTTGACCCAATCAGGGCTTCTCACAAGACCAAGCCCAACTCACAAAAATATCATGATCGACCCCACACACAACATGTAATCTCACTATGCTCACTCTCTACATAAGATGCAACAATGCAAGTGGCATAGGGTACAAATGGTCAATCGACCTGCCTCTTTCCTCTTTGACCCAATCATAACGGCTCACCCATAAGTCAAGCCACAACTCACATCGCCAAGTGGGGAGGAGGTCTTTCACTCCCGAGCCACCATCTTGGCCGGCCATGCGGGGAGGAGGTCTTTCACTCCCGAGCCACCACCATGGCTGTCTGTCGGGGAGGCTCCGTCGTGACCCTCGACCCGCTATCTCGTGTGACACTCCGGAGTTCACAGTGGAGTCGCGACCTCCACAAGCCAAGTACAGACTATGTGCATGTGAGTATGATCCCGTCCACCTACCGTGGACCTACCACCTACCGGTGGGAATAACAAATATCATGGGGATCTATTTCAATCCCTCGCATGTTCAATAACATCATAGCACTAGATGTCACGCTACATATGCACCGACCCAATCTTTTCCACATATACTTGAGAGTTCACTCGATTCATGTCGCGTGCATCAATGGAATATACAATCACCACACTCTGTGGACATAAGCAAATATGCAATGCTCATAATACATGGAACTATAACAAATAACACATTAGGATTATGCAACGACCTAATCCACGTTTCATCACTAGGTTCACATTCACCATCACAATGACACTAGTGTTTTGCTTTGTTCCAATGTCCACACTTTGTTTTCTATGTCCAATCCACTAGTTTCTCTACTAGTTCAATACTTCACTAGGGTTTACATAGCACTAGGTTTATGCGTCCTAAGTTCCAAGTTTTCAATCATGATTATTCACAACTAATTTAGGAGGCATGCAAGTTTCTGGAATAAGAAATAATTGAACCATATTACATGCAATTTCATACATATATACATATATGTCAAAAAAATAGGATTTAGACATAGAAAGAAATTCAACCATTTCGGATAGCACCCCCCACCTCGTATCGACGTCTAGGGCCGGGAAACCAAGTTTCGCGATTTATCTCCGCCGAAAAGTCTCGACCCAAGCCTAACGAACCATATTCCGCAAAATCTCTCAATCGGACGCCAAACCTCGTCGTAGTCCAAAACGAAGTTGTCCACCGCGTTGAAATATCCTTCAATTAAGGTTTCACAAGATCAATTTTGATCAAAACCCTTTAGAGACAAAAACCCCAATTCTAACCCTAGGTTTCCAATTTCCACATGAAACCCCAAAATTCATAGTGAATATTTGCCCAAGCTTGATTAGAATCATCTAGAGATCCTAGATATCCCATTTACAAAAGATTTAATCCAAACCCTAGCTTAAACCATGAAAACTCACCATGGCAACCTTGCTCTCCAAGCTTCTCCATCATTAGAGAGCTTGCTTCACCGTTCTCTACGCGTTCCCGAGCTCAAACTCCACCAAAACCTCAAGTTTGGGAAAGATCTAGAGAGGGGAAGAGAGGGGATTGTGAGGGAGAGGGAGAGCCTCTCTCTCTTTCTCTCTCTCTCTCTCTCCATGCGTGTGTGCGTGTGCTTGTGTTCAGCTGAGGAAGAAAGGGGAGAAAGTCCCTTTTAAAAACTCTCCAACACTATTACAACTTGTACTTTATTCCAGTTCAGAATCTGATCGATTCACTTGGAGCCCTTCTGAATATCCGTTTGCGCTCAAATTTGACAGTCATGCACGGTTTAAGTTAATCAGAAGAACTGATCATCACTTTTCAGTTTCGGACCATTTTTTGGTCACCGAAAGCTCTACCGACTAAAATCTCTAGCAGATTGCTGTTATATTTTATTTTCACTTTTCGGGTGTCGGAATGACATGAAACTTCTAATCTAGCCTCAGAAAAATAATTCTGACATATCCTCATATTTTTATAATTTTCTGACACTGTAAATTTTCTGCTAAAAAATAAGTCCCGTTCATTACAGAAAATTCTAAATTTTCTATTTTCATTCCAATTTCAGCACAATTCATTTTCAACTTATATTTTACTTCTCTAAGTCCAATAAAAATAGTATCTCACACTATTTTTATTTCCACTTACTTTTATATTAAAAATCCGGTATACTACAAAAATAGTGAGGCTCCTAGGATTGAGGATATTCTGATTATAAGGGAATTTATGGATGTGTTTCCGGCGGAGTTGCCGGGGATGCCTCCTGATAGAGAGATTGAGTTTGTGGTAAATCTTATTTCTGAAACTACCCTAATCTCAAAGGCACCTTATAGAATGGCACGGGCGGAGCTAAAGGAGTTGAAAGCACAGTTGCAGGACTTGTTAGAAAAAGGCTTTATTAAGCCTATTTCGCCTTGTGGAGCACCAGTCTTGTTTATTAAGAAGAAGGATGGTTCACTTCAATTATGTGTGGACTATCGTGAACTCAATAAAGTCATGATTAAGAATAAGTATCCATTGCCAAGGATTGATGATTTGTTTGATCAGCTCCAAGGATCGTAGATGTATTCAAAAATTGTTTGCAATCTGGGTATCACCAGCTCAAAATCAAGCCAGAGGATATTCCAAAGACGGCTTTTCGGATACAGTATGGATATTATGAGTTCATAATTATGCCGCTTGGGATTACTAATGCCCCAGCAATTTTTATAGATTTGATAAACCGTGTCTTTAAGCCCTTTTTGGACAGATTTGTCGTGTTGTTCGTCAACGATATTTTGGTTTATTCTCGAAGTGACGATGAGCATGAAGATCATTTGAAACAATTATTGCAAGTACTTCGAAAAAGGAAACTCTTCGCCAAATTGAAGAAATGTGAGTTTCGGTTACGGGAGGTAGCATTCTTGGGACACGTAGTATCAAAAGCAGGTATAGCTGTGGATCCTAAGAAGATTGAGGCAATCAAGGATTGGCCTAGACCGACTAATGTTACCGAAGTTCGGAGTTTTCTCTGTCTAGCCAGTTATTATAGACGGTTCGTTGAGGAATTTGCTAAGTTATCAACTCCCCTCACTCGACTCACACATAAAGGAACCAAGTTTGTTTGGAATGATGGCTATGAGAGAAGTTTTTTAGAATTGAAGGAACGGTTGAAAACCGCCCCGACCTTGGCTTTGCCTATTACGGGAGCTGATTATGTGGTGTATAGCAATGCTTTCCTTAGTGGTTTAGGATGTGTCTTGATGTAGAATGAGAAGGTTATTGCCTATGCCTCTCATTAACTGAAGGATTATGAGAAGAACTATCTCACTCATTATTTGGAGTTGGCAGCCATCGTCTTTGCTTTAAAGTAGTGGCGACATTACTTATATGGTGAGTGCTGCGAGGTATACACTGATCATAAGAGTTAGAAATACTTCTTTATCCTAAAAAAATTGAACTTGAGGCAGCAAAGATGGTTGGAGCTACTCAAGGATTATGATTTGACTATTCTTTACCACCCCGAGAAAGCGAACGTTGTGGCGGATGCCTTCAGCCGCAAAACGGTAGAGAACTTGGCAATGTTGATTACTACTCAACCACCGCTACTCTCAGAGATGAGACGGTTAGAGTTGGAGGTCGTGGCACCTGACACATCGATGAAGTTGATTACATTGGTAGTGCAACCAACTCTATTGGATATGATCAAAGAAAAGCAAGCTCAAGATTATAGTTTGCAAAGGATTCGGTCCAAGATTGAAGAGGGACGTGCCGGTGGATCTTAGTTAGATGATCATAATGTACTTTGGTTCTAAAACCGACTTTGTGTACCGACAGATGTTGAGATCAAGGAGGAGATTTTGAATGAGGCTCATCAAGCGCCTCATTCACTATATACAGGTTGCACTAAATGTATAAGAATTTAAGATTGCTCTATTGGTGGCCCAAAATGAAGAAAGATGTGGGAAAGTTTGTGGCACGATGTTTGACATGCCAACAAGTGAACGCCGAGCATCGACTTCCCACGGGCAGGTTGCAAAGTTTACCCATTCCCGTGTAGAAGTGAAAGAGAATCACCATGGTTTTTGTTATAGGTTTGCCTCGCTTGCAAGCTGGCATGATACTATTTGGGTGATCGTGGATAGGTTGACAAAATCAGCTCATTTCATTCCTATCCATACTACTTGGTCTAGAGAGAAGCTCACAGAAGTGTACCTTGATGAGATTGTGCGATCTCATGGAGTGCCTACTTCTATTGTATCGGATCGAGATCCTAAATTTGTATCCCATTTTTGGAGGAGTCTTCATGAAGCAGTTGGCAGCAGTTGTATTTTAGCACCGCTTTCCACCCTCAAAGTGATGGGCAATCTGAGCGCACTATTCAGATTTTAGAGGACATGCTTCGAGTGTAGTACACCGAACTTCTACAAATTGGGGAGTTCTTGTGGAATGTGGCCAAATGAGACTATCTAAATAGTTTTGGCAAGGTTTGGAACTTGTATGAGTGTTTTCGACGCAAATGAGGCGCGAAAACGGACTTCGAAAAATTAAAACTACTGAACTTGTGAAGTCTGCAGTGGATACCGGTATGGATGTGTCTATACCGGGACTGAAGCGATTAGTACCGGAATGGAATGGCAGAATTCGAAAATCTAGCTCTCGGGTTCTGCGGAATTCCTTGTGGTATACCGGAACTAAAGCCAGTATACCGGTACGCCAACCCGTATACCGGAATACAGTATGCAGAATGCTGATTTCGAAGGGTAAGTTGGTAATTTCAGTGAGGGGGGCTTACATAAAGGGGAACCCTTCCCCTTTCTCCTCTGAAAACACACACACGCAAGGAGAGAGGGAGAGTGAGAAGCTCCTCTCTCTCTCTTCTCTTCTTCATCTTCTTCACCTCCAAAATTGGAGATCTTGGTGGAGATCAAGCTTGGAAAGCTTGGAGGAGTAAAGATTCGAGCTCGTGCATGCATGGTGGCTTGGTGAGCTCGCGGATCTGAGGTGAGTCCTTGGATTTGGTAGTTAGGGTTTCAGATTTGGGGCTAAGAAATGAGATTTTGGAGACCCTTGGCTAATCTAAACTACAAATGGTGGAGATTAGCAAGAGATTTTGGGTTTTGCCATGAATTTTGGGAAACCCTAGGTTGAAAGAGGGATTCTCTTGTGGAGGGTTTTAAAAAATATTTTAACCCTTTAGAACCCTAATTGGGGGTTAGTAGAGCATATGGGACAACTCCATTTTGAGTGATTCCAAGAGATGAGATCGTTATGAGTTCGACTCTGATTAACGAATCCTTCATGTGTGTTAGGGCTAGGAGCTTGAAGACTAAGCTTGAGGCAAAGGAAAAAAGAGCCCGATTGCAAGTGTCTACAAGCAATCGGAAGGTGTGAGGTGGGTTTGTGTTTACCGAAGTGATTAGGTCACTTCCATGTCGAAAGAGTAAAGTATATTTTATTTTACTTGATGCATGTAATGGTAGGTTAATTGGCAAGTGGTATATTTATATGAATGTGTAGATCATATGATGTTAATACCATTAACTACCATAGATTGGAATTGTAGGCATGTGGAACACATTGTTACAAATGGACATGTGTATGCCTAAGTGTGGACATAGCGGTGAGCTAGTTTTCTCTAGATGATAGAGAACTTGACATATGGGTAAACAAGGGCTAGAGGCCACGTAAATTGGAAATCCTAGCGGTGGACAACTAGGATAAGAAAGAACTATAATGTGCATGTTGGCATTAGATATATATCAAAATGATTTGAGCCATGGGCTCACCTTGCATGTAAAAGAATCTAAGTATTTCATAATATATATATACTTGAGAGATGATGCATGCATGTCAAACCTAGTGTTATTAAACATAGGTTGGAATGTGAAATGAACCTAGTGTTATTAAACATAGGTCGGAATGTGTGTGAACCTAGAGTTGTCGAACCTAGGTTGAGATAACATGGTGATAGGAAGATCACTTAAATAGGACATCAAACCTAGTGTCATTGAACATAGGTTGGAAAATATAGTGGTAGGTTGACCACTTGGACACGGGAATATGAACCCAGAAGAGGTTTGTAACATAGGGTAATGATGAACCCTTGAGATGTGAAAAGTGGATTCCTGAATCCCAGAACTGGTGACTTGTAATCTTGGTATCAGCTGGTGGGCGCGTCTATTTCGCCGCCAAGGGGGCTGGATACTTGTGGTGGGTGCGACTATTTCGCCGCCAAGGGGCTTGATACCAGTGGCGATTGCGACGGTTCGCCGCCCGGTGATCGAAGCCATTGTTCGGCGAGTGCGACGATTCGCCGCCGGGTGACTGAGGCCATTGTTTGGCGCGTGCGACGATTTCGCCGCCAAGTGGTAAAGTCATGTTGGGCGGTGGCCCAAGGATATTTGACTCAAGAGTGAGTCGGTGAAGATTTGACTAAATAAGTAAACCTTAGTTGGGCGGTGGCCCAAGGATATTTGACTCAAGAGTGAGTCGGTGAAGGTTTGACTAAATAAGTAAACCTTAGTTGGGCGGTGGCCCAAGGATATTTGACTCAAGAGTAAGTCGGTGAAGGTTCGACTAAATAAGTGAACTTTAGTTGGGCGGTGGCTCAAGGATGTTTGATTCTAGAGCGAGTCGGGTAAGGTTTGACTAAAGTAAGTAAACCTTAGGAGGGTGGTAACCCGTTAATGATGGACTCGAGAGCGAGTCAAGTACGGCTTAGCTAAGGTAAGTGAACCTTAGGAGCAAGTTGATTATTAAATGGGTAGTGGAATAGCAGTCAAAAATGTATTGCATGGATTTCATTATCGCATTTGTTGAAGCATAGCATGTTTACTTTTCATATATAGTAAAGTTATATGCTTACAGGTTATGTATATGTACTAACCCATGCTCGTATGCTTCCTTTGGACCTGGTGGGTCGAGCTCCTCTCTTGGGTGGCGTTACCCACTGAGAACTATTTTATATAGTTCTCATCCCACTGTTTTTCAGGTCCACACGTGAGTGGCGCGGCGGCGCGAGGGAAGGGCGTAACTCAGTAGTTAGCGTCCTACCACTGTGACCAGGATAGAAGTACCCTCTACTGCGTAGTTTAGGGGTATTCGAATAAAATGAATGTAATAATAATTGATTGTATTTGGAAAGAAAGAACAAAGACAACAAAAATGTAATATGTGGTTGTATTGCGAATGCTTGTAATAGCATAGTAATTTATGATGCTTTTCTTATGCAATCTATGTATGAATTCTGTTCCTGTTTGGAACCTCTTGAATTGTACTGGTTGTGACGCCTTGGACGTACAGGGGAAACTCTGTCCGTTCGGCGGATCTGGGTCATGCGCTCGTGCGTTTTGTCCTTCCACCTACTTGGTGCTAAGGCACGGCGGGGCGTGACAGATTAAGGTGGTATCAGAGCGTAGAAACGGTCTAGGTGGACCTAAGGAATCCTAGGATGGAAAAAGACCCTAGGAGTGTAAACTCGTGAGAGACGAGGACTTGTGATGTGCGGCGAAAGGGTAATCGATTGGGTCGTGTATTAGTTATGCCTCTAATAGGATGTTAGAGGTGGATTTAAGGCGTGATTTATTCTCAGCTAAGTGTGTTCATGTTGGCGCGCGACAACATGAACCCAAGGGATGAGAATAGGCACCCTTGTGTGACTTTCGCCTAAATTGTGTTCGTAATTTGAATCATGTTTATACTTGGCCTAAAAGGTCGAGAATGTTGACGGAAGTTATCGTGTTTCAGGATACGATGGCGTCACGTGGGCGATCTCCGACAAGATCGACACAGGTTGGACCTAGTGGGGTCCCTGTGCAATCTGGGCCAAGTGGAGACCCGGAGCTTCGTGAACAGTTGGCCACACTCGTTGGAGTGGTGCAACAACAAGCTGAGATGGCACAGCGACAGCAGGAGGCTGCCGTGCGCCAGGAGGAGCGGATCAGGAGACTCCATGAGACCGTGGAGCGATTAGCACGTCGTGTACCATCAGGAGCCGCAGCGGGTACCTCGCAAGTAGATGCTGGTTCCTGGGCCCCTGATTCTGCGGAATTGGAAGCTGAGAGGGAGCGGGCTTTAGCTGCCCTCATGGCGTTCAAGGGATTCAATCCGCTTACCTTCGACGGGGAAGAAATAGACCCGTGGACCGTAGAAACGTGGATCGATTCTATGGAGTCCCTGTTTGAGGACTTGTACACCTTGGAGCGGGACAAGGTGCATTTTGCCGCACACTGCTTGCAAGGGTCGGCAAAGGCGTGGTGGAAGGGAGTCCGGCGAGACCGACCTTCTGGTCTCCCTCCGGTGACTTGGGAGGAATTTTGAGGACTGGTGTTCTCTGCCTATTTCCCTGATAGTGAGAAAAGAAAGCTTCAGGAAAAGTTCAGGAAGCTGAAACAAGGTGATCGCTCGGTGAGAGAGTACGAGAGAGAGTTCTCTCGCATTGTAAATTGTGTCCCTCATGTGATACGGGACGACAAGGACAAAGCTGATTGTTTCGTGCGCGGACTTCGACCTGAGATTTTTAAGGTTGTGCATCCCTTCAAACTGCAAACCTTTGTCGAGGTACTAGACCGGGCCCTGTGGGTAGAGCAGGGCAATGCATTCGTGCAAGAGGAGCGCGAGTTTTATGACGGGAAAATAGAGATGGGACGACCATCGAGTAAATTGCGGGTGTTGCGCCTAGTTGACGGCTTGAGGTAACAATGATTGTAAGCGAGCTGACTCTCGATGTTAGGGCAATGTGAGTAGCCAATTGCAAGAGTCAAGTTATGACGTTTGAAAACGTGTTAATAGTTCGCAGATCCCGAACATCGTTATGGTGGATCGATGACGGTAGTGAAAACACGGTTGTGAAATTGATAAGGTAATCGCCAAAATGTGGCGAGTGAGCCTTGTTATACCTCAAATTAGGGTAGGTTGTGGTACTCGCAATGTGAGTGGGTATAAGCATAGTAGCGTGGGACGCTCGGGTGTAAGTGCTCGTGGAATATTGGTTTCTGGTCAGCCGAGAGGGTTTGTTGGCAGAAGCACTTGGGCATTACTAGGTGTGAAGGAGGCCAAGAACCGCTTGAGAGCTAGTGGCTCGCACTGGGTGCATAGGAGCCGGTAGAGACTGTTGTCGCTTGGTATAGCGTGCGGGACACGTGTAGCGACGGTATCGGGTATTGCTTGGGGACGATCCCTACCCGGACCATTGTGGACTGTGGAGCCTGGGGCCTTATGGACAGGCGCAGTCAGCTGTGTGTGACAGCAGCCCGAGACCTGAGGGTAGGGCAGAGACTTATGGTCGGGGCGGTAGTCCAAGCGATGACCCGAGAACGTGGAATGCCACCTGTGAGACCATATAAATGGTAGTACACCGAGAGTGTGGATGTGACCCAACTCTAAGACTCAGTAGAGGTTTGGGGTCTTGGTTACTCCTGGTTGGAGTATGTGCGCAAGTCCTGAGTGAGGACTCCGCCGGGTAACGATTGGAATTACGTTTGCGAGCAAGAGATGTTACACGACGTTGAGACAGGTTTAGGCAGTAGGCCTACGTGAGAGCTTTGGTCTGTGGACTATCTGTTGTAAACTGAGATAAGCGGTTTGACCGACGGCTCTGGGAGTATAAGAGCATTGGTCGTGTGTAAGAGAATTATGATTGTGACCTGAGAAGCAGAAGCTCGGTCATACCTTTCACTTGATCGGTGAAGTCACCAATTGCCAAGTCTGGCCTTGTCGGTGAAGTGAAATCGGGTTTACGAACAAAGTGTTCGAGCGAAAACATCGCGAAGATGATGTGATGTTGACCCCGTAAGGAAAAGCAACGGGACATACTCCTTATGGAATGTCGGGAATATAAGACCCCGTGAATTATGGAGTGTACTCCTGGATGAGCAGGAACCAGAGGACGCGATGAAAGAATGATACCTCATCTAGTTGGTAAATAGATTTGAGGTGTGATCTTAGTTTTGCGGACGAAACTTCTTTTAAGGACGGAGGAATGTAGTACACCGAACTTCTACAAATTGGAGAGTTCTTGTGGAATGTGGCCAAATGAGACTATATAAATAGTTTTGGCAAGGTTTGGAACTTGTACGAGTGTTTTTGACGCAAATGAGGCGTGAAAACGGACTTCGAACAATTAAAACTGCTGAACTTGTGAAGTCTGCAGTGGATACCGGTATGGATGTGTCCATACCGATACTGAAGCGATTAGTACCGGTATGGAGTGTGGCATACCAGAATGCAATGGCAGAATCCGAAAATCCAGCTCTCGGGTTCTGCGGAATTCCTTGTGGTATACCGGAACTAAAGCCAGTATACCGGTACGCCAACCCGTATACCGGAATACAGTATGCAGAATGCTGATTTCGAAGGGTAAGTTGGTAATTTCAGTGAGGGGGGCTTACATAAAGGGGAACCCTTCCCCTTTCTCCTCTGAAAACACACACACGCAGGGAGAGAGGGAGAGTGAGAAGCTCCTCTCTCTCTCTTCTCTTCTTCATCTTCTTCATCTCCAAAATTGGAGATCTTGGTGGAGATCAAGCTTGGGAAGCTTGGAGGAGTGAAGATTCGAGCTCGTGCATGCATGGTGGCTTGGTGAGCTCGCGGATCCGAGGTGAGTCCTTGGATTTGGTAGTTAGGGTTTCAGATTTGGGGCTAAGAAATGAGATTTTGGAGACCCTTGGCTAATCTAAACTACAAATGGTGGAGATTAGCAAGAGATTTTGGGTTTTTCCATGAATTTTGGGAAACCCTAGGTTGAAAGAGGGATTCTCTTGTGGAGGGTTTTAAAAAATGTTTTAATCCTTTAGAACCCTTGGGGTTAGTAGAGCATATGGGACAACTCCATTTTGAGTGATTCCAAGAGATGAGATCGTTATGAGTTCGACTCGGATTAACGAATCCTTCATGTGTGTTAGGGCTAGGAGCTTGAAGACCAAGCTTGAGGCCAAGGAAAAAAGAGCCCGATTGCAAGTGTCTACAAGCAATCGGAAGAGTGTGAGGTGGGTTTGTGTTTACCGAAGTGATTAGGTCACTTCCATGTCGAAAGAGTAAAGTATATTTTATTTTACTTGATGCATGTAATGGTAGGTTAATTGGCAAGTGGTATATTTATATGAATGTGTAGATCATATGATGTTAATACCATTAACTACCATAGATTGGAATTGTAGGCATGTGGAACACATTGTTACAAATGGACATGTGTATGCCTAAGTGTGGACATAGCGGTGAGCTAGTTTTCTCTACATGATAGAGAACTTGACATGTGGGTAAACAAGGGCTAGAGGCCACGTAAATTGAAAATCCTAGCGGTGGACAACTAGGATGAAAGAACTATAATGTGCATGTTGGCATTAGATATATATCAAAATGATTTGAGCCATGGGCTCACCTTGCATGTAAAAGAATCTAAGTATTTCATAATATATATATACTTGAGAGATGATGCATGCATGTCAAACCTAGTGTTATTAAACATAGGTTGGAATGTGAAATGAACCTAGTGTTATTAAACATAGGTCGGAATGTGTGTGAACCTAGAGTTTTCGAACCTAGGTTGAGATAACATGGTGATAGGAAGATCACTTAAATAGGACATCGAACCTAGTGTCATTGAACATAGGTTGGAAAATATAGTGGTAGGTTGACCACTTGGACACGGGAATATGAACCCAGAAGAGGTTTGTAACATAGGGTAGTGATGAACCCTTGAGATGTGAAAAGTGGATTCCGGAATCCCAGAACTGGTGACTTGTAATCTTGGTATCAGCTGGTGGGTGCGACTATTTCGCCGCCAAGGGGGCTGGATACTTGTGGTGGGTGCGACTATTTCACCGCCAAGGGGCTTGATACCAGTGGTGAGTGCGACGGTTCGCCGCCCGGTGATCGAAGCCATTGTTCGGCGAGTGCGACGATTCGCCGCCGGGTGACTGAGGCCATTGTTTGGCGCGTGCGACGATTTCGCCGCCAAGTGGTAAAGTCATGTTGGGCGGTGGCCCAAGGATATTTGACTCAAGAATGAGTCGGTGAAGGTTTGACTAAATAAGTAAACCTTAGTTGGGCGGTGGCCCAAGGATATTTGACTCAAGAGTGAGTCGGTGAAGGTTTGACTAAATAAGTAAACTTTAGTTGGGCGGTGGACCAAGGATATTTGACTCAAGAGTGAGTAGGTGAAGGTTTGACTAAATAAGTAAATCTTAGTTGGGCGGTGGCCCAAAGATATTTGACTCAAGAGTGAGTCGGTGAAGGTTCGACTAAATAAGTGAACTTTAGTTGGGCGGTGGCTCAAGGATGTTTGACTCTAGAGCGAGTCGGGTAAGGTTTGACTAAAGTAAGTAAACCTTAGGAGGGTGGTAACCCGTTAATGATGGACTCGAGAGCGAGTCAAGTACGGCTTAGCTAAGGTAAGTGAACCTTAGGAGCAGGTTGATTATGAAATGGGTAGTGGAATAGCAGTCAAAAATGCATTGCACGGATTTCATTATCGCATTTGTTGAAGCATAGTATGTTTATTTTTCATATATAGTAAAGTTATATGCTTACAGGTTATGTATATGTACTAACCCATGCTTGTATGCTTCCTTTGGACCTGGTGGGTCGAGCTCCTCTCTTGGGTGGCCTTACCCACTGGGAACTATTTTATATAGTTCTCATCCCACTATTTTTCAGGTCCACACGTGAGCGGCGCGGCGGCGCGAGGGAAGGGCGTAACTCAGTAGTTAGCGTCCTACCACTGTGACCAGGATAGAAGTACCCTCTACTGTGTAGTTTAGGGGTATTCGAATGAAAGGAATGTAATAATAATTGATTGTATTTGGAAAGAAAGAACAAAGACAACAAAAATGTAATATGTGGTTGTATTGCGAATGCTTGTAATAGCATAGTAATTTATGATGCTTTCCTTATGCAATCTATGTATGAATTATGTTCCTGTTTGGAACCTCTTGAATTGTACTGGTTGTGACGCCTTGGACGTACAGGGGAAACTCTGTCCGTTCGGCGGATCTGGGTCATGCGCCCGTGCGTTTTGTCCTTCCACCTACTTGGTGCTAAGGCACAGCGGGGCGTGACATCGAGCATGTGTTTTGGATTTCCAGAGTGGTTTGCGTCAATACTTACCTATGGCGGAATTTGCTTATAACAATAATTATCAAGCAAGAATCAAGATGGCTCCATTTGAAGCTCTCTATGGGAAGAAGTGCCGATAACCTCTACATTGGAGTAATTTGGGTGAAAGGTTAGTTTTGCACCCCGATGTACTCAAGAAGCTGAGAACAATGTTCGACTTGCTCGTAAACGATTGATTTCAGTACAAAGTTGATAAAAGAGTTATGCTGATAAGCGTCGACATGAATTGGAATTCCAAGTGGGAGATTGTGTCTTCTTAAAAGTGTCGCCGACTAAGGGAATCAAGAGATTGGTATTCGAGGGTAGTTAAGTCCTCGATTTATTGGCCCATTTGAGATTTTGGAGCGTGTAGGCCCGATGGCGTATCGGCTTGCTTTACCATCGAACCTGTCAGGAGTACACAATTTGTTTCATATTTCAACGCTCCGAAAGTATGTATTTGACCCGACTCATGTAGTAGACTTCGCTTCACTAGAGCTACGAGAAGATCTACGTTTTGAGGAGCATCTAGTAAGGATCTTGGCTCATGAAGTAAGGAAACTCCAGAATCGTGAGATCCCCTATGTGAAGGTGCTTTGAAGCAACCATGAGGAGTGCGAGGCTATGTGAGAGTTGGAGAGCTCGCCACGGGAGCGTTATCCATATCTTTTTCAGATAGTAGTTTGAGGTACTTGACTTTTAGTTTCCCCGACAAAACTCCTCTTTAGGAGGGGAGGATTTAGCACACTAGACTTTTGCAAAGTGCGGAGTCATAGTGAGAGAAATAGTAATTTTATACTATTCTGGAAGTTTTGATTGAGTTTGGAGAGCTTAGGAGTGTTTTCGAGACTAAATTAGTGCGGAAACAAACTTTGAAGATCAAAATCTGCAAAAACTGCAGTTTTGGCATTATGTACCGGTACTGCGTGTGGGTACCAGAACTCAGTTGAAGACTAGATTGGACAACTCTCAGGTTTTGCGGAACCAAGCTGCGTACTGCACTGATTCGGTGTGTACCGGTACTGATATGGATTATACTGAAACACAGTAGAAGGCTGAAGAATCCAACGTTTGGGTTCTGTGGAACTGGGTCTGGGTTCCGGAACACTCGAGTTGTGTATCGGTACTCCATTTCGTGTACAGATACTCAATGGTGCAGAATATGTTTTCGCACAGATTGTAATTTCTGAGTTTTTGAGGACTTTTGAGGATATTGTTACATCAGGTAATATACCCCTTCACCCCTCTCATTTGCCCATTGTGGCTGTAGCAGGAGAGATGAGAAAGAGGTGAGTTTCTCTCCTCTTTTCCTTAGGTTTTTCTTCTCCAACAACATCTAATCTTTGGATTCTTCTTTCTTTCCTCATCTCTTCCATGGATGCTTGCACCTAGAGCTTGGAGTGGAGCTTGGATTTGGAGAAGGGAGTTGTTCGGAGCCCTAGACTCCAACCTTAGCATTCTTAAGGTGGCATTGGAGTTTTGATCAAGGTTGGTAATCTTTCTTCATCCTCTAATTGAGAGATTTGTGGAGATTTTATATAGAAAATCTAGTTTTGTAGAACTAGGTTTTATTTTGGAGTTTTCCAAATATGGGCTTTTGAGTTGAAGTTGATTAGTTTAGAACACTCTTATTGTTAGTTGTATGCCCGAGAAGCCTATCAGGCTGACGCATTTTATTTTTCTATGGGACATATCTTTGTACTTAATCTTTATTATTTATATATTTGGGCCCCTTTATTCTATTCATGTTTAATGTGTCCGTGAATCGTCCATTGAATTAATATGATGATAATTTGTATTCTCAAGAGTTGAGAATTTGCGATACATATTATTGGTGATTAATTCGTTAATGCTCTCAATCAATGGATCATCATGGGGACGATGATTTATCCGGTAAGATTGATGTGTGTGCTGCTTCCCTTTTGGCATGGCGAATCTCGAGTCATCAGCGTGGAGATACTGGAGCGAACATGCAGGTGGTTGTTAGAGAACAAGGATACTGAGCGTGACCAACTACGAACAGTTATATAGATGTCAACTTATTCGTCAGTAATTGGTTCGATGTTGCAGTGGTACAACTGATCCTTAGACCTGCGACACCACGGTCATTCAATGTGAGGCTACTGTAGTTTGACTATACAACAAACTCTGATCCTAGCCATGGGTCTTAGTAGTATATGTTGGCTGCAGTAGGTTCATATCAGGAATGGGTGTGTGTTTATAGGGGTTCTATCGCTCTCGATAGAGAGATAATTAGCCCTATGCTATTTGTAAGGCAAAGCTTAGAAATCCTCGGCCAGGGTAATAATGGTGTACGGAAAGAGTTTTTTAAAAGTAACCGTAAGAGCTTATGTCCTATCAAATTTGTCATATGACGGGTGATGGGGTTTGACGAGTATTCTATGACCTCCACTCAGTTAATTAGGACTATGCGATAGAAGGATTGTATTGTACGGTAACTGCACCTAGAGGTTCAGTCCGATATTCACTTCTGACTGTATTGCCACCATATGCTGCTAGGCGTCACTGGTAGATTGTGGGAACCAATGAGAATAATTATAGACGAATAATTATTCGTTAAGGGTGGAATCAAAAGAGTTTGAGCCATCGAAAGGAGTTTCGATGATGATGTAGATGGGGATCGCATCATATCTCACTACCACACAAATTGAACCTATTAGGTCACACACATAAGAAATCGCGCATGATCGATATTAAGGAGACGACAAAAGAAGTTTATCGGATGGGTTAATTGCAATTATAACATGATTAAATACTAAAGTTTACTAATTTATTAGTAAAAGGACTAATTTGTAATTATTATAAATTAGAGGTATTTAAGTGTAAAAGTTGCATGGTGTACTTAATAATCATTAGTAAATAATATGAGGACTTATATGTAAATGTTACACATGAATCGAATTAGGATTCAGATTCGATTAAAACTAACTTGAGGATTAATGGATAATCCAATCGGACTAGGATTCGATAAGGATTAGGGTTAGACTTAGGGTTTTCTCATTATAAATATATGTCATATGACATATTAATTTTTGAACGCATTACAAGAGAAAACCCTAGCCGTCAATCCTCTCCCTCTTCCTTAAGTTCTCCACAATTAATCCATCGGTTTCGATCTTCACAAGGTTGCTAGCACATCCAGAAGATTGATTCATCTTCCTCAAATCGATGCAAGAGTTAATTCGTGACTGGATCGCGGATCAAAGCAGTCGACTAGTTCGATCTCGATCAGGGGCGTGATTTCGTGTGGACGCGAGTAGAGGCCGGGTGCTTGCGTGGCTAGCGACGACGAACAATTTTTACCAACGATTGTCGACTTCGCGGTGATCTCGACCCGCGCAAGGTGAAAAACTAAATCCTATTTGATTAGATCAATTGGATAATTGTTAACGATCTAAAGCGAAACACGAGGTGATCTTTGGTTTAGAAAAATTTTAGTTGTGTTATTTTCATCCGCTGCGCACACATAATTTCCTTACAGTGGTATCAGAGCCACTCTCGTTGTTTGTTTTAGATCTAATCTCTTTTTCGATGTTAATTGGGTTTTTCAGAACGATCGAAATCAAAACGATAAAGATTGTTTTTCGAACAATTTTGATTGTTTCGAAACGTTAATGAAACCGCACGTAAATTAGATTTTGATCGATGCATGTTGCGCTGTTGACTCGGCTGCGGAGTCGGCATGCGGGCGAGGCCCATGCAACGTGCAAGTAGAGCTTGCATGAATCCGTCATCTTGATGACATGCATGCATGCATATGCTAATCATTAATGCCTCACACGTGATCTCTTTAATTAGGATGGCCATGAAAGTTGGGTATAGCATCACTAATTAATTAGTTCATGGTTTTTTGATTTCATGTGGTATGCGGCAATATGCATGGACAATACGCACATGGTGCTAGGTTCGCGCATGCCATGCGGGCAAGCTATTTGCGCGCGATGCTTGTGTGTGACGCGGCCGGGATGCAGCTATGGCATGCCGTTGCGTCGTGCAGAATCACAATTTAAAATTACTTTAAAAATTTTAAATTTTTTAATATATGAGATGTATTAAATCTTTTAATAATTTTTAAGAACGAATTGTGATTTCTTGAAACAAATAAAGATTTGCTTTTAAATCAAACCGAAACCCAATTAATTAAAATTCGAATTAGAGAATTTTATATTATATGCATGTGATGTATATGAGGTGATGATCTGTTACGCCCGGGCTCCAGCGGAAGCCCACCCGGCACATGCACAGACCCGCCGTGTACACCAAGCACCCCCAGTGCATACTAGGCGTCTACAACAACAACTAAAGAAAGAAGTAGGATTATATCCTGAACACGGTGATCAGAGCAAGTACATAATTCAACTATATAATCAAGTCTAATACAATCATACATTCACAAGATATACAATTAGTTTATACAAAATGTACATCTTATGAATACTAGGAGGTCTCTATACAAGATACAATTGTACACCTTTCACACAAAAGACCAAAAGAAAGGTGTCACAGATTCATCTATAGCAACACCGAGGAGGCTCTAGCTAGTCGCTAACCCCTTGCCACGATCCCTAGCCTCTTCCGCTGTGGAAGGCTCTGAAACAAAAACAAGCAACTAATGGGGGTGAGAACTGTTAGAAAATTACGTACGGTAAAAATGCAGTGAAAATAAAATCAAACAAATTTGATTTTTAAAAACTTTGAGATCCGATCTAAAAAATCATGCAATTAGGATCCCTCATGTTATTCAAGATTAAAGAGATAAGAAGATCTAATCTTCACCTTTGCGCGGGTAGTTCTTCCCGCAATTTGATGATCATGCAATTAGGTAAAACCACAATTAAATATTACACATCATATAACACTACTAGGTCCCCCCCCCCCTTCGCCCCCCAGAACCCCCCCTCCCCCCCTACCCCCCTCCACCCCACCACCCACACAATCTCATAGCCCTCAATAACTCTAGTTCGTCATACATTGCCAACCTTATGACTTCCAAAGACACTATAATAAAACGGTTCATTACACAATTCTCAACAAAAGTTTACTAGACACTTAGGTTTTTAAAACATGCATGCATCAGCTCCCAATTTAAAAAATATACATGGTTATACACACATACTTAAAGATTCTTTTCATGCAAAGTGTAGAGGACCATGGACTCTAATCACATTTGACACATATAAATCTCATTGCCAACATGCACATTAAATTCTTTCTTCTATCCTAAGTTGGTCTCAATATACTTAGAATTTTCAATCAACAACTGACCTCTACACCATATTACTTTAGAGAGGACCATGCAGCCACGATCTTCTTTATCACTGTAGGAAACTAGACTGCTCCGTCAAAGTGTTGCAGGCTATCCTCCTCACCGTGTGTCGGAACGCGCGAACGTCTGGCTGGTATGGTCGGCGAGCTCGCCTCCGACGACGTCGCGGGCATAAGGTGTTGCGATAAAGGGTAAGGGGAGAGATCGTAAACAAAAATATATATATATATAAAAAGAAAAAATTAAGAATAATAGAAAAAAATAATGGAAAAAATAAAAAATATTTTTTTCCTAAAGGAAAAAATAAAAAAATAGAGATTAAAAAAGAAGATGATGAAATTGCACTGTTAAAAAATAAAATTTAACTGTTCTTTTTAAAAAAATTTTGCACTGTTTTAATGAATGTTGCACTGTTTTAATAAATGTCCTCCCCCACTATTTAATCTGAGAGAAATTACACTCTTTTGGGGATGGAATTTAACACTATTTGGCGCTCGGCAGCATAGTTGCACCTAATTTAGCGAGATATTGTTTGCACCATTTCTTTCTCTTCCTCTTCTTCTTCCTTCTTCCTCCACTCTCCATCCTTACCCCCCCCTCGCTCTCTCTTTCCTCACACTCCCAAAAAAATTTGGGCCGGTGCGGCCGAAGCCGGAGGAGGAAGAGCGACCGTAGTCGCGGGGGTCGAAGAGGTAGACGGGGAGAAGGGAGAGGGAGGCATCGGCAGTGGCGCATGGGGCGCGCGGGGCGGTGGTGGGCGGGCGCAGGGGGTGCGGCGAGCGCACTGGGAGCGTACGGGCGGGGGCGGGTGGGGGGCACAGGGGGCGCAGGGAGCGCAGGGCGGCAGGCGCGGGGGGCGCGTGAGGGCGGGGGTGGGGGCACAGGGGGAGAGCAGGAGAGCGCAGGGCGCTGGAGCGGGAGGGGGCCGCGTGGGGCGCAGGGGGTGCGCCTGCCCGAGAGCCCCCCACCCCCGCCCCCTGCGCGCCACCGCCGACGCCTCCCTCTCTCCCTCCTCCACGTCTACCTCTTCCGACCAACCTGCGGAATACGGCTGCTCCTCCTCCTCCAGGGAGAAGAGCTTCTCACTCTCTCTCTATGTGTGTGTTCCCTGAGGAGAAAGGGGAAGGGTTCCCCTTTAAGTAAGCCTCCCTCAGTGAAATTACCAATTTACCCTTCGAAAACAGAATTCTGCACACTGTATTCCGGTATACGGGTTTGAATACCGGTATACGGGTTGGCGTACCGGTATACCACGAGGAATTCCGCAGAACCCGAGAGCTGGATTTTCGGATTCTGCCACTGTATACCGGTATCTCACATCGCATACCGGTATACGCACTCCAATTCCGGTATGAACTTCCACATACCGGAATCCCACTGCAGATTTTTCAAATTCAGCAGTTCTAGCTTTCCGAAGTCCGTTTTCGCGCCTCATTTGCGCCGAAACACTTCGCACAAGTTCCTAACTTGGCCGGAGCCTCACATATGGCGCCGCATGTTATCTTTCCACCGAAACTCCATAATTTGTAAAAGTTCGGTGTACTACACGGTATCTGGCCAGAAATCCCGCAAACCCGAGCCTCGGCCAACCAGGCCACGCGAAGGGATTCCGGTATGGAAAAATGCCAGTACCGGTACTAATCGCTTCAGTACCGGTACGCGATTCACATACCGGAATACCAACCCATTCCGGTATCTCCAGCGGAATTCCGCAGAACCCGAGAGCTGCGCAAACCAGTTCTTCACTGGATTCCGGTATCCCAAGGTCACATACCGGTATGCAATGTCAAACCTGCAATCCTTACAGATTTGGCTTCCGGAGTCCGTTTTCGCACTTCTCAAGTCTCGAAAACGCTCCCAAGAGCTCGAAACACAACCAAGACCTCCAGATTAGCACGAAACGCTAATCTCACACTAGAACCTTGCAATTTGCTAAAGTTCAGTGTACTACAGGAGGCGAAGAGAGCGGGGGGTGCAGGGGCGAGGGCGAGGGCGACGGCGTGCGGGGCAAAAGGCGAGGCGGGCTGTTTCCGCCTCCGCCTCCGCTGTTTTTTCGGAGAGAGAAAAAAAAGAACGAGAGAAAAAAAAGGAGAGAGAAAAGGTAAGAAGGGTATTTTGGTTAGTTTGCTGAAAGTCCGGACCGAATCTGCAAAATCGAAAAAGTCGACCCGTTTTGCAAAAGCCCAAAACTAGTGGATTTTTTATGCAAAAAGGCCTTAAAATATTTAAAAAAAATTCGGGTACGTCCCATACGGATTGCTACAGTAGTGTCCGTACGGACTGCTACAGTATTTTTTGTTAATAATGTAGGGGAGCTCGGATTAACTTACAAGAAATATTTGATCAAAATCGTTCAACCATTGAACAAGATAAAAACGATTTGTAAATCGTTCAACCGGCGAAGAACGATTTAAAATACCAAAATCTTTAATTTTAATCTCGAAAAACATGAGGATGGCTCTGATACCACTGTTAGAAAATTCCGTACGGTAAAAACTCAGCAGAAAGAAAATCAAACAAATTTGATTTTTAAAAACTTTGAGATCCGATCTAAAAAAGCATGCAATTAGGATCCCTCATGTTATTCAAGATTAAAGAGATAAGAATATCTAATCTTCACCTTTGCGCGGGTAGTTCTTCACTGCAATTTGATGATCGTGGAATTAGATTCTCTTGAAGCCGCACACGCGTCCGGCCTCTATAGGTATCCACACGAGGCTGGTGATCTGATCGATGTCCTCACCGGGTTGCTAGCTCCCTTGCAAAGGACGTCTTTCTTGCTAGAAGAAGAAGAGAGAAGAGGAGAGAGATGACGTCTAGGATTTTCTAAAAACTCCCATATCATATATAGAGAGATATTATCCCTTTTATAATTATATAATTACCATTAAGGATAAGAATAAATCTAGGTTTAAATTCATCCTTTCCTTAATTGGTTAGATCAATCAAATCGTTATTTGATTCGACTTGAATTTTATCCTAATTTGATCATATCAAATTAATAACGCAACATTTGCACATAAGTCTATCATAATTTACTAACTGTTAGTAAATCATCTCTTGTAACATTTACACTTTAATACCACTAATTTGTAATAATTACAAATTAGTCCAATTATCAACATATTGACAATTAGGTCCTCCGGCGATTCAAAAATCGCGATCTAGCTATCCGATCAGTCACAACCTCTTATGTGTGTGACCCCATAGGTTCTATTCTATCTGGTAGTGAGATATATTATGATCACTATCAACAATATCACTGAAACTCCTTTCAGTGGGTCGGAACAATTCCAACTCAATCCAATGAGAATTATCGATCATCCAGAAAATTTTTATGAGTCTCACAATCCACTAGTGACGCCTAGCAGCATATAGTGGCATTCCAGTAGAATGGAATACTGAACCTCTTGGTGCAGTTATCGTGTGATACAGTCCTTCTATCATGAGTCCCGACTAGACGGAGGTCATAGAACAACTCGTTAAACCCCATCGTCTGTCATATGTCAAATTTATTCGACTCGAGTTTCTAATATTGAAAACCCATTTCGCTATTTATTCTGCCTTGGCCAAGGTCTTCTAAACTCGGTCTCATAAATCATATAGGACTAACACCCCTATCTACCAAGGGAGATAGATTCCATATAGATGCACACCCTATTCCTACAACGAACCTACTACAGCCAACATGCACCGCAAGGACCCGAATGACTAGGGACCAAGTGTATGTACAGTCAAACTACAGTAACCTCATTGTGGATAGCCGAGGCACCGCAGGTCAAAGGACCAGTCACACTACTGCAACATTGAGTAAGTCACTGACGAGTGAGTAGACATCCAAGTGATTTCTCGTATTGGTCACGTTCGGTACCCTTGTTCTCTAACAACCACCTGCACATTCGCTCCAGTGTCCCCACACTGTTGACTCGAGACTCGTCTACCCAAAAAGGGAAGCGACCTGTGCACCAATCTCACCGGATCAATCACCGTCCTCGTGATGATCCATCAATCAGGAGCATTTAGGAATTAACCACCAATGACACATGTCTCAAATTCTCAACTCTTGAGAATACATGTCATCATCTTATTAATTCCTTGGACGATTCATGGACACATACTCAACATGAATGGAAATAAGAACCCGAATTAGTTTAAATCAAATACAAATTTATGTCCTAAAAAGAATACATGTGTCGGCTTGGTTGGCTTCTAGGGCATACATCTAACAAGAACTATTAAACAATAGTTCCCAGTGAGTAAGCCGCCGAGAGTAGCGAAATACACCACTAGGTCAACTGAGGCAAAATTAGTATATAACTGAAATATAAAGCATGAACATAATAGGTGAGATGAAAATTGATCTACTACTATTATGCCTCAATGCTACTATACTAGGCCAATAAGTGTATAATTCTACCACTAAAATATAGAGAAACCAACATGTGTGTAGTAACTACCATCATGTATGCAATTTAAGTATGCATGTAGTACTTGCAATGATAATTAATTTTCCATGAATGCATCAACTTGTGATGATGTTCAATAATAAATTTAAGCAACTTTTACCCAATCATTGGGGACCCACCCGTGGTAGAGTCCCGGCTTGTGCCAAGCCTAATGGTCTCGTGGTAGTCAACATCCCTACTCTAGGAATGAGCCTTCCCCGCGACGTCCCACTTCGGCGCGCAATCTTGCACGGCGATCAGTCGTCGCAAGGCTAATACTCCGGAGTGCTGACTTGTAGGGAGCGACCCTCACAAGCTTGTGCGAATGAGCACAAGGGCAAGCAAGCGTAGTCATATGCGTCATGTTCAAGGACGATATATCTCAATCATCATGTCTAAAACATGGAAACACATTTATCGACTCGGAGGTCGGGTACTATAGCATATATGTCATGCTTCTTTTCGCAATTAACTTATGAGTGTAACACTACTTTAATACAATATGTCTCTAGCATGCAAGGATTCCCTTCCCGTTTATCCCCACAAGGGTAGTTCTTTACTCATGCATAATCATAGAGAGCTACAAGGGTATACAATTCCCACTATAATATGTAAAAGAACAACTTACTAATGTCATGTCCAAAGAATATAAGAATATCAACCAAGTTCACATTTCATGGCATGCATGCGCCTTGCTACATAAGCCTTTACTATGTAGAGAGTAAATTCATCATGCAAGAAGCTATTTTTCATTTGAATAAGAAATTGTAGAAAGTTGCCAGCTATGTCTTAATCAAGTAGTTCCATTGAGCATGTAATGTTAAATGTACATGCTAGCCCAACTATATAGCATGCATGAGAGTAATTTACTCTTGCTAGTATATAATAAATTGCATGGGTCCACTATATTATCATAATTGTCATACTTGGTCACATAACTTAACTTAATACATTACACTTAACCTTTCATCATGTTTTTAACATGCAAGGTATCCTGAACAATAGCAAGCATAAGGAATTACTATTAGGTTTAACCCAATCAGAGTTCCACTAATCTAGTAGTGTTGCACATAGTATAACTCTTCTATTACATGCATGCAAATGGTTTATGCGAATACTGGGACAAGTGAAGATAACAGGTTCCAATCAAACTCTTGTGTCTTGACATGCATGCCTTTTATCTCATATAGCTCTACTACATAGAGAATGCAATTCTTCATGTAAGGTATGACCAAACCATATGTTCAAAAATTCAAGGATGTCATAAAGTGCATGCTAAGCTCATTATTAAGTCCTATAACATTATAGGAGACATAGGGAGAGTTCACCCATTTCGGTGAGGTCAAACCCACCGGATAACTCTCGAAACCTCGTTTGATTCCTCAATGAAATTGCCCCCTAGACTTCTTGTACCCTAAGAAAAATTTCCAATAGGTTACAAGCTTCTAAAAAGCTTACCACAAAATTCACCAAAAATTAAGTAGAAAATAGGTGAAAATTACCTTAATCCAAGAAAACTTGTACAAAACTCCAAATTAACACAATGGAGCTTCAAATCCAACTTACAAGAGTATTCTACACTCATCAATTCCATCCAAAAAGCTTTCAAATGAAAAGCCACAAAATAAGCCCTAGTTTTCATAAAAGCTACATTTCCACCAAAAATTCTTGCAAATTTCTCAAATAGAGGGTGCAAAAATGCTACTAACCTCAAAACAAGCTCCAATCCAAGCTATGAAGTGCTAGGGTTGGAGTTCAAGCCTCAACCAAGCTCCTCCCAACAATTCCGAGCTCCCCTCCAAGGCCTAGACACAAGCATCCATGGAGGAGATGAAGAAAAAGAGATCAAACCCAAGAATTAGAGGGTTGGGGAGAAGAAATCCAAGAGAGAGGGAGAGGGAAACCCACCTTTCTCCTTCCTTCGAGCTTCAACACAAAGGAGCATATGAGAGGGGTGAAGGGGTATTTTACATGATGTAACAATATCCTAGAAGCCCCTCCAAAAGCCAAGAATTATAAAACTGCACGAAACAGTTTCTGTACCATTGCGTACCGGTACACGGATTGGAGAATCGGTACTCGGGCAGTTCCCGTACCCCGGACCAATCCCGCAAAACCTGAATATTGGATTTTCGGTTTCACTACTGTAGTACACTGAATTTCAGTGCATCGTACCGAACTTCTACAAATTGTGGAGTTCCGGTGGAAAAATAGCATGAGAGGCTATGTGTAAGGCTTCGGCCAAGTTTGGGGCTTGTGCGAAATATTTTCGGCGCAAATGAGGCGCGAAAACAGACTTCGAAAAGTTAAAACTGCTGAACTTGTGAAGTCTGCAGTGGATTCCGGTATGAAGATGTCCATACCGGTACTGAAGTGATTAGTACCGGTATGGAGTGTGGTATACCGAAATGTGAGGGCTGAATTCGAGAACCCAGCTCTCGGGTTTTGCGGAATTCCCCGTGGTATACCGGAACTAACACCCGTATACCGGTATGCCAATGCGAATACCGGTACGCAGTGTTGCGAAATGCCAACTTTGGCTGGTTGTTAGTGTTGAATAGTGAGAGGGGCAAAATGGTCTTTTCACATGCGAGGGAGTGTTAGAAAGGCAGGGACACCCTCCTTCCTCAGTCTTCTTCCTCCTCTACTTCTCCTCTCCACCTCTCTCACTTTCTCTCTCTAGAGATCTCTCCAAAACTTGGAGAAAGGAGTGGATTGAGCTTGGAAAAGACTTCCAAAGGGGAGAAGAGGCTTCTTGGTGCAAGTAGAAGCTTGGGGAACTCGTGACTAAGGTGAGTTCCTCATATTTTGGGTTCAAACCTTGGAATTGATCTAGTATTTTGAGGTTTTTGGAAACCCTAGGCAATCTAAACCACAAAACGTGGAGATTGGCCAAGAGATTTTGAGGTTCTACATGCATGCATGTGAAACCTAGGTTAAATGAGGGTTTTTGCCATGGGAGGTTCTAAAAATATTTGGACCTTCGGGAATTACAATTGAGGCATTGGAAATCATGTTAGAACACTTGATTTCAATTATTGAGTTGAGTTATGGGTTCGTAACGAGTAACGAACCGTTTTCTTGTAGAAGCTTGGGTTGAAGCAAGAACTCAAGGCTTGGAGACTTAGGAGCTCAAAGAATACAAGAATTTGGAAGCTCTTGAGGTGGGTTTGTGTTTACCGAAGTGATTAGGTCACTTTCATGTCTAGGGTAAATATCCATTTAAAGATAAAATGGTATGTGTTGTGAACCCTAGAACTTGCATGTTGGCAAAGATGAAAATCATGATAGGTAGAGCCATGAGCTCCTATTGCATGTTATAGAATTCAAGTATATTTCTATTATCTATACTTGTTACATGGTTGCATGTATGATTGGAACCTAGTGTTATTGAACATAGGTTGGACATGAGATTGGAACCTAGCGTCATGGAACCTAGGTTGAGAATGAGAAAGTAAACCTAGTGTCATTGAACATAGGTGAGACTTAGTGACTTGAACCTAGGGTCATGAGACTTAGGTTGGCAAGTGTAAAATGTTGAGATGGGATGTACGACGAGGTTGCTATCCCGGGTATGCGAAGATTTCGCTACCCGTGCCATGAGTTGGCGGTGTTGAGATGGGATGTGCGACGAGTTTGCTATCCCGGGTATGCGACGACTTTGCTACCCATGCCTTGAGTTGGCGGTGTTGAGATGGGATGTGCGACGAGGTTGCTATCCCGGGTATGCGACGAGTTCGCTACCTGTGCCGTGTGACGACGGTGTTGAGATGGGATGTGCGACGAGGTTGCTATCCCGGGTATGCGACAAGTTCGCTACCTGTGCCATATGATGGCGGTGATTGAATGGGGTATGCGACGATTTCGCTATCCTGAGTATGCGACGTTTTCGCTACTCGAACTCGGAGGTGACGATTTCACTCCTTGGATGTGGGAACTATTATGGTGAGACGGCGATTCTGAAACCATAAGTTTATGACAAGTAATTGAACTTGGTCATGTGAAATATAAGATGAACCTAGGAGAAAATGAAAATGGACATTTTATTTGGTTGCATCCTTTATGTTTATTTACAAGCATGTAAATAATTGTTGCATAGTTATTTGTGATCTAACTTATGCATATGGTGTTTCTTTGGACCTGGTGGGTCGAGCTTCTCTCTTGGGTGGCCTTACCCACTGGGAACTATGTTTATAGTTCTCCCCCCACGTTTTTCAGGTCCTTCCGCGAGTGAGGAGGCGGAGCGAGGCAAGGGTTTGGCTCTCTAGATAGCGGCCCTTCTATTTTGGTGATACATAGAGTTGTACCCCTAGTCTTGGACTTTGATAGTATAGGGGATTTTCATTGATTATATGAAACTTGTATATTCCATAATTTTGGAACATGATGTATGGAATGAAATTGAAAGAAAAGAAAAATTTGGGCATGTATAAATGTGCTAATGTGATGTAATAGAAGTAGAACTTCTTTATGATGATGCTTTTCTTGTGCAACTCTTGTACTCCGTTCCTAGTTGGAACCTTGTGGACATGCTTGTGTTGTGACGCCTTGGGCGGGTAGAAGAGACTCTATCCGTTCGGCGGGTGTGGGGCATGCGCCCGTGCGGTTATCCTTTCCACCTAGTTGGTGTTAAAGGCCCGACGGGGCGTGACACGTGCCACGTGATGGCGGTGTTGAAATGGGGTATGCGACGATTTCGCTATCCCGGGTATGCGACGATTTCGCTACCCGAAGACGGAGGTGACGATTTCACTCCTTGGACGTTGGAATTATTATGGTGATGCGGCGATTCCGAAACCATAAGTTAATGACAAGTAGTTGAACTTGGTCAATGTGAAATATATGATGAACCTAGGAGAAAATGAAAATGGACATTTTATTTGGTTGCATCCTTTATGTTTATTTACAAGCATGTAAATATTTGTTGCATAGTTATTTGTGATCTAACTTATGCATATGGTGTTTCTTTGGACCTGATGGGTCGAGCTTCTCTCTTGGGTGGCCTTACCCACTGGGAACTATGTTTATAGTTCTCACCCCACGTTTTTCAGGTCCTTCCGCGAGTGAGGCGGCGGAGCGAGGCAAGGGTTTGGCTCTCCAGATAGCGGCCCTTTCATTTTGGTGATACATAAAGTTGTACCCCTAGTCTTGGACATTGATAGTATAGGGGTTTTCATTAAATGTATGTAACTTGTATATTCCATAATTTTGGAACATGATGTATGGAATGGAAATAAAAGAAAAGAAAATTTGGGCATGTATAAATGTGCAAATGTGATGTAATAGAAGTAGATCTTCTTTATATTGATGCTTTCCTTGTGCAACTCTTGTACTCCGTTCCTAGTTGGAACTTTGTGGATATGCTTGTGTTGTGACGCCTTGGGCGGGTAGAAGAAACTCTATCCGTTCGGCGGGTCTGGGGCATGCGCCCGTGCGGTTATCCTTTCCACCTAGTTGGTGTTAAAGGCCCGACGGGGCGTGACAGACTGAGGTGGTATCAGAGCGTAGAAACGGTCTAGGTGGACCTAAGAAAACCCTAGGATGGAAAAGACCCTAGGAGTGTAGGCTCGTGAGTGACGAGATCTTTGATGTGGCGAAAGATAAGTGATTGGGTTATGTCCTTATACCTTTAGTTGAAAATAGAGGTAAATTCGAGGTGTGCCTTATTCTTCACCAAGAGTGTTCATGTTGGCGGCCGACAACATGAAACCAAGTGAGGGGAATAAGAACCCTTGTGTGACTTTCGCCTAGATTGGGTTCACGTTTATTTTCGTGAAATGTTATGTTGCAAATGACTTTGAATGTCACGAAATGATCAAAGTCGTAGTGTTTTCAGGAGATAATGGTACGTGGACGGCCTCCTACGAGGGCTGGGCTCGGAGGATCGAGCGCGACTCCCGAACAACTCGGGGAGGGTGAGAACTCGGGTCTTCATAATCAGTTGACCGAGTTGATGGGCGTGGTTCGGCGACAGGCCGAGACCATGCAGCGACAGGAGGAGCAAATTAAAAAGCTCCAAGACGAGATGGCGCAGCAAGCGGCTGCGATTAGGGAGGAGAGATTAGGAGCGCCTCCGGCCTCTGCTTCGACACCGGCCGAGGAGGTGACACCGGCGCCGGCTGTGGCGCCACCGGCACCACCGACTGTAGCCGATGGGTCGGGTGCTCCTATGCCCGACTCCGCGGCGGAGGATGCGGAACGAGAGCGCGCACTTTCGGCTCTCATGAGGTTCAAGAAGTTCAACCCGCCTATCTTCAACGGGGAGAACGTGGATCCATGGGATGTGGAGACGTGGATCGACGCAATGGAGACGCTCTTCGAGGACCTATATACCTTGGAGAGGGACAAGGTGCACCTCGCCGCTTATTGTTTAGAGCGATCAGCGAAGGTGTGGTGGAAGGGAGTCAGGCGTGATCGACTCTCTAGCCTTCCGCCACCGACTTGGGAGGAGTTTTGGGGTATGGTGTTCGCCGCCTACTTCCCCGATAGTGAGAAGAGGAAACTCCAAGAAAGGTTCCGGAAGTTGAAGCAAGGGAACCGCACTGTGCGTGAGTACGAGAGGGAGTTCTCGTACATCATTAATTGTGTACCGTGGGTGCAAGAGTTCGCTCCTTGCGTCAATGGTGTCCACGTCACAAGCAAAAAAGTTTATTGCTAGTGGTTGCATTGCCTACCTAGCGACGATAGTGGATGGCCGAAAGGAAGTGTTGGGACTCGAGGACATTCCTGTAGTCCAAGAGTTCCCGGATGTATTCCCGACAGAGTTACCCGGAATGCCACCGGATCGGGAAATAGAATTGATTTGCTCCCGGGTACGGCGCCGATTTCTAAGGCCCCGTACAGGATGGCACCCACTGAGCTAAAGAAATTGAAAGCACAACTACAAGATTTGATGGACAAGGGTTTCGTAAAGCCAAGTGTGTCACCTTGGGGAGCCCCTATTCTATTTGTGCGGAAGAAGGACGGTTCACTGCGGTTATGTGTGGATTACCGTGAGTTGAACAAAGTGACCGTCAAGAATAAGTACCCGTTACCCCGAATTGATGACTTATTCGATCAGTTGTAAGGGTCTCGGGTGTATTCAAAGATTGATTTGCACTCCGGTTACCACCAATTGAAGATTATACCGGAGGATGCGCACAAGACCGCGTTTAGGATGCGTATGAACACTATGAATTCACGATTATGCCTTTCGGGCTTACCAATGCCCCGGCGGCGTTATTGGATTTAATGAACCGTGTGTTCCAACCACTATTAGATCGATTTGTGGTGGTGTTCATAGATGATATTCTTGTCTACTCTCGGAGTGAAGAGGAATATAAAGAGCACCTAAGGATTGTGCTTCAAGTTCTTCGAGAGAACAAGTTGTTCGCCAAGTTAAAGAAGTGCGAATTTTGGATTCGTGAGGTCGCTTTCTTGGGTCATGTGATTTCCGCGGGAGGAGTATCGGTGGACCCTATGAAAGTTGAGGCAATCAAGGATTGGCCTCGCCCGACCAATGTCACGGAAGTACGAAGCTTTTTGGGTCTTGCGGGTTACTATCGGCGGTTCGTGGAGGGATTTTCAAAAATCTCCGGTCCACTAACGCGTCTTACCCGCAAGGGAGCCAAATATGTTTGGAGCGAGGAATGCGACCAAAGCTTTAAGGAGCTAAAGGAAAGGTTGACTTCGGCTTCGGTTCTCGCCTTACCGATTGCGGGGGAGGGCTTTGTGGTGTATAGTGATGCATCACGGCGTGGTCTTGGGTGTGTGCTTATGCAAAGAGGACAGGTGATAACATATGCCTCTCGTCAGCTGAAGAGCTATGAGCAAAATTACCCCACCCACGACCTAGAGCTTGCAGCGGTGGTCTTCGCGCTTAAGTTGTGGAGACACTACTTGTACGGGGAACATTGTGAGATGTACACGGATCATAAAAGCTTAAAGTATTTATTCACTCAAAAGTAGTTGAACTTGAGGCAGCGGAGATGGTTGGAGTTGATAAAGGATTTCGACTTAACCATCTTGTACCACCCCGGTAGAGCCAGTGTGGTGGCCGATGCGCTCAGTAGGAAATCCGTGGAGAACTTCACAATTGAGATGACGGGACAAATGCCGTTGATCAAGGAAATGGGCCGATTTGACTTGGAAGTCGTGGCCCCGGGCGTCCCCGCTAGACTCATGAATCTCGAGGTGTGGCCGACCTTATTGGACCAAATAAAAGAAAAGCAATCCGGTGATCCGGAGCTCCAAAGGGTGTGGAGTGCTATCGAGAGCGGGCGCGCCGGTGATTTTCATGTGGACTCGAAGGGCGCCATTCGATTCCGAAATCGATTGTGCGTGCCTAAAGTCGAGGACATTCGTAGGGAGATCTTGAAAGAAGCTCACACTTCTCCCTATGTGATTCACCCGGGCGGCACCAAAATGTACAAGGATCTTAAATTGCATTATTGGTGGCCGGGAATGAAACTTGATGTTGGACGCTTCTTGGCACAATGTCTAGTATGCCAACAGGTGAAGACCGAGCGTCGCTTTCCAGCAGGGAAGTTGCAAGGGTTGCCCATTCCAGTTTGGAAGTGGGAGAATATCGCAATGGACTTTGTTGTGGGCTTACCTCGATCGCTTGGTGGCCACGACGCGATATGGGTGGTGGTGGATCGATTAACCAAGTCGGCACACTTTTTGCCAATCCACACCACTTGGTCGGGAGACAAGTTAGGACAAGTCTATCTGGACGAGATTATGCGGTTGCACGGGGTCCCGACCTCGATAGTTTCAGATCTAGATCCCCGTTTTACGTCGCATTTTTGGAAAAGCTTGCAAGAAGCTTTGGGTACACGGCTCGATTTTAGTTCAGTATTTCATCCTCAAACTGACTGTCAATCGGAAGGACAATTCAGATTTTGGAGGATATGCTACGAGCGTGCGTATTGGACTTCAAGGGTGCATGGCCTACTCATTTGCCGATGGCTGAATTCGCTTATAATAATAGCTATCAATCTAGCATCGGTATGGCACCGTTTGAGGCCTTGTATGGAAGAAAATGCCGCTCTCCTATCCATTGGAGTGAGGTCGGCGAAAGAAGGGTCTTAGGACCGGATGTGTTGCGTGAAGCGGAGGAAAAGGTCCGCTTGGCACGTGAACGTTTATCGACGGCGCAATCCAGGCAAAAGAGCTATGCGGATAGGCGTCGACGAGATTTGGAATTCGCGGTAGGAGACCGCGTCTTCTTGAAGGTATTGCCCATGAGAGGGGTAAAGCGATTTGGTGTTTGGGGTAAGTTGAGTCCCCGTTACATTGGACCTTATGAGGTTTTGGAGCGTGTGGGATCTTTTGCATAACGGTTAGCTTTGCCGCCAAAACTTGCGGGGATACACAATGTGTTCCATGTATCGACGCTTCGCAAGTATGTGTATGATCCGACGCACGTTCTCGAGTATGTGCCTATGGAGCTTCATGAAGATATGACTTATGAGGAAATTCCCTTGAGTATCATGGATCGCGAGGTGAAAAATTTGAGGAACCGTGAAATTCCTTATGTAAAGGTACAATGGACGAATCACGGTGAGCGCGAAGCTACGTGGGAATTAGAAAGCTCAATGAGGGAGCGGTTCCCTTACCTCTTCGCTGAGTCTAGCTGAGGTATGATTCAGTTTCGCGGCCGAAACTCTCTTTAAGGGGGGAGGAATGTAGTACACTGAATTTCAGTGCGTCGTACCGAACTTCTACAAATTGTGGAGTTCCGGTGGAAAAATAGCATGAGAGGCTATGTGTGAGGCTTCGGCCAAGTTTGGGGCTTGTGCGAAGTGTTTTCGGCGCAAATGAGGTGCGAAAACGGACTTCGAAAAGTTAAAACTGCTGAACTTGTGAAGTCTGCCGTGGATTCCGGTATGAAGATGTCCATACCGGTACTGAAGTGATTAGTACCGGTATGGAGTGTGGTATACCGGAATGTGAGGGCTGAATCCGAGAACCCAGCTCTCGGGTTTTGCGGAATTCCCCGTGGTATACCGGAACTAACACCCGTATACCGGTATGCCAATGCGAATACCGGTACGCAGTGTTGCGAAATGCCTGCTTTGGCTGGTTGTTAGTGTTGAATAGTGAGAGGGGCAAAATGGTCTTTTCACATGCGAGGGAGTGTTAGAAAGGCAGGGACACCCTCCTTCCTCAGTCTTCTTCCTCCTCTACTTCTCCTCTCCACCTCTCTCACTTTCTCTCTCTAGAGATCTCTCCAAAACTTGGAGAAAGGAGTGGATTGAGCTTGGAAAAGACTTCCAAAGGGGAGAAGAGGCTTCTTGGTGCAAGTAGAAGCTTGGGGAACTCGTGGCTAAGGTGAGTTCCTCATGTTTTGGGTTCAAATCTTGGAATTGATCTAGTATTTTGAGGTTTTTGGAAACCCTAGGCAATCTAAACCACAAAACGTGGAGATTGGCCAAGAGATTTTGAGGTTCTACATGCATGCATGTGAAACCTAGGTGAAATGAGGGTTTTTGCCAGGGGAGGTTCTAAAAATATTTGAACCTTCGGGAATTGCAATTGAGGCATAGGAAATCATGTTGGAACAAATGATTTCAAGTATTGAGTTGATTTATGGGTTCGTAATGAGTAACAAACCATTTTTTTGTAGAAGCTTGGGTTGAAGCAAGAACTCAAGGCTTTGAGACCTAGGAGCTCAAAGAATTCAAGAATTTGGAAGCTCTTGAGGTGGGTTTGTGTTTACCGAAGTGATTAGGTCACTTCCATGTCTAGGGTAAATAACCATTTAAAGATAAAATGGTGTGTAATGTGAACCCTAGAACTTGCATGTTGGCAAAATGAGAATCATGATAGATAGAGCCATGAGCTCCTCTTGCATGTTAAAGAATTCAAGTATATTTCTATTATCTATACTTGTTATGTGATTTCATGTATGAATCGGAACCTAGTGTCATTGAACATAGGTTGGACATGAGAATTGGAACCTAGTGTCATGGAACATAGGTTGGACATGAGAATTGGAACCTAGTGTCATGGAACATAGGTTGGACATGAGAATTGGAACCTAGAGTCATGGAACCTAGGTTGAGAATGTAAAGTAAACCTAGTGTTATTGAACATAGGTGGGACTTAGTGACTTGAACCTAGGGCCATTAGACTTGGGTTGGCAAGTGTAAAATGTGAACAATGGGGTATGCGACGATTTCGCTCTCTCGGGTATGCGACGATTTCGCCGCGGTGACGGATTGGGATGTGCGACGATTATGCTATCCCGTGTCACACCCCGTCGGGCCTTTAACACCAACTAGGTGGAAAGGATAACCGCACGGGCGCATGCCCCAAACCCGCCGAACGGATAGAGCCTCTTCTACCCGCCCAAGGCGTCACAACACAAGTTTATCCACAATGTTCCAACTAGGAACGGAGTACAAGAGTTGCACAAGGAAAGCATCAACATAAAGAAGTCCTACTTCTATTACATCACGTTGCACATTTATACATGCCCAAAATTTTCTTTTCTTTCATTCCATACACCATGTTCCAAAACTATGAAATACATAAGTTTCATACATGTAATGGAAATCTCCTATACTATCAAAGTCCAAGACTAGGGGTACAACTCTATGTATCACCAAAATGGAAGGGCCGCTATCTAGAGAGCCAAACCCTTGCCTCGCTCCGCCGCCTCACTCGCGGAAGGACCTGAAAAACGTGGGGTGAGAACTATAAACATAGTTCCCAGTGGGTAAGGCCACCCAAGAGAGAAGCTCGACCCACCAGGTCCAAAGAAACATCATATGCATAAGTTAGATCACAAATAACTATGCAACACTTATTTACATGCTTGTAAATAAACATAAAGGATGCAACCAAATTAAAATGTAACTTATCATTCTCTCCTAGTTTCATCCTATATTTCATATTGACTAAGTTCAATTACTTGTCATTTACTTATGGTTTCGGAATCGCCGTCTCACCATAAAGGTTCCAACATTCAAGGAGTGAACTCGTCACCTCCTAGTTCGAGTAGCGAACTCGTCGCATACTCGGGATAGCAAAATCGTCGCATACCCCATCTCCACTCCGCCATCACATGGCATGGGTAGCGAACTCGTCGCATACCCGGGTTAGCAACCTCGTCGCACATCCCATCTCGACACCGCCAACTCATGGCGTGGTAGCGAAATCGTCGCATACCCAGGATAGCAAAATCGTCGCACATCCCGTGTCAACACCGCCAAATTATGGCATGGTAGCGAAATCGTCGCCTACCCGGGATAGCAAAATCGTCGCACATCCCGTTTCAACACCGCCAACTCATGGCATGGTAGCGAAATCGTCGCCTACCCAGGATAGCAAAATCGTCGCACATCCCGTTGTTCACATTTTTCACTTGCCAACCTAAGTCTCATGACCTTAGGTTCAAGTCATTAAGTCTCACCTATGTTCAATAACACTAGGTTTACTTTCTCATTCTCAACCTAGGTTCAATGACACTAGGTTTCATTCTCACATGTTCCAACCTATGTTCAATAACACTAGGTTCTATTCTCACATGTTCCAACCTATGTTCAATAACACTAGGTTCTATTCTCACATGTTCCAATCTATGTTCAATAACACTAGGTTCAATCATACATGCATCCATGCAACAAGTATAGATAATTGAATTATACTTGAATTCTATATCATGCAATATGAGCTCATTGCTCTACCTATCATGATTTTACCTTTGCCAACATGCAAGTTCTAGGGTTCACAACACATACCATTTTATTTTTAAATGGATATTTACCCTAGACATGGAAGTGACCTAATCACTTCGGTAAACACAAACCCACCTCAAGAGCTTCCAAATTCTTGTATTCTTCAAGCTCCTAAGTCTCCAAGCCTTGAGTTCTTATTTCAACTCAAGCTTCTACAAGAAAACGGTTCGTTACTCGTGAACCCTTAATTCAACTCAATAAATTATAGGGTTCACAACACATACCATTTTATCTTTAAATGGATAATTACCCTAGACATGGAAGTGACCTAATCACTTCGGTAAACACAAACCCACTTTAAGAGCTTCCAAATTCTTGTATTCTTCAAGCCCCTAAGTGTCCAAGCCTTGAGTTCTTGCTTCAACCCAAGCTTCTATAAGAAAACGGTTCGTTACTCGTTACGAACCCATAATTCAACTCAATACTTGAAATCAAGTGTTCTAACATGATTTCCTATGCCTCAATTGCAATTCCCGAAGGTCCAAATATTTTTAGAACCTCTCATGGCAAAAACCCTCATTTAACCTAGGTTTCACATGCATGCATGTAGAACCTCAAAATTTCTTGGCCAATCTCCACATTTTGTATTTTAGATTTCCTAGGGTTCCCAAAAACCTCATTTCAAAGGATTAAATCCAAGGTTTGAACCCAAAACGTGAGGAACTAACCTTAATCACGAGTTCCCCAAGCTTCTTCTTGCACCAAGAAGCTTCTTTTCTGCTTTGGAAGCCTTTTCCAAGAACAATCCACCCTTTTTTCTAAGTTTTGGAGAGATCTCTAGAGAGAGAAAGTGAAGGAGATGGAGAGGAGAAGTAGAGAGGAAGACAATGAGAAGGGGAGAAGGTCTCAGCCCTTCATACACCCCCAATACATGTGAAAATACTGTTTTGCCCCTCTCCACAAACAACACAAACAACCAGCCAAAACTGGAATTTCGTAACACTGTATACCGGTATGTGCATTGCATACCGGTATACGGGTGCTATTCCGGTATACCCCGGAGAATTCCGAAGAACCCGAGAGCTGTGTTCTCGCTTTCAACCATGGCATTCCGGTATACCATCATCACATACCGGTACTAATCACTTCAGTACCGGTATGGAGGTCCACATACCGGAATCCAGTGCAGACTTCACAAGTTTAGCAGTTTTAACTTTTCAAAGTCTGTTTTCGCACCTCATTTGCGCCGAAAACACTTCTCACAAGTCCCAAACTTGGCTGAAGCCTCACATATAGCCTCTCTTGCTATTTTTCCATCGGAACTCCACAATTTGTAGAAGTTCGGTACGATGCACTGAAATTCAGTGTACTACATCCGTTTTGGCTGAAATTTGGAGGGTGTCTTCTTGAGCCCCTACTGGTGAGTTGAGCCAAATTTCACTGCATTCGGACTTAGGATTTGGATTTTATCGCATGTTGAATCCATGTTGGTCATGTTGCCAGGCTGCAGTTCTGGGCTGATGTTCTGGGCGCCCAGAACTTGAGCAAGTGGGTCCGAATCTCGAGGTTGCAGATTTGAGCTCGATTTCAGCCGGTGTTGTTTGGAGGCCTTCCACTCGACTCCTAGCCGTTGTTGGATAGCTTTTGAGGTGGGTTAATGTACCGAGATCGCCGGATTTTCTCCTAAGTTGTAGAGAGTGCAGCATGCTGTTTTATTATCTGTTAAATCATGTTAGTAGCTCGAATTCATGAATTTGCATGTATTTTATGAAATCTGAATTTGGAGCATAAATTGATAATTTATAGACATGACTTTACATGCTGAACTAGGATTTGACTTAGGAGAAAACTCGCGAAACTGCAACCGTCACTTTTCGAACTATTATCAGATTTAGCTCTAGGAGCCGTTTCTGTACTTGTATCACCGCTGTTAGTGCGAGGTGGATACTTAGTTTATTGTAGGATGAGTTTACGCTCGTGCTGGGATGCCGAGCTTGTATTTACAGCAGGGTTAGGCTGTGCTGTATTACCGGGTGCCGTCGGGGTTGACGGTGGACCCAGACTCTTATTTTAGCTTCTGTTTGTGCTGAGGGCACGTGAGCTTGGAGTCTTCGACCCATTTTGACCCCTTTCCATTTGATTATAGCCTGCCGGAGCCTGTTTGTGCTCGACAGAGATACGCTTTTAACTCGGTTGGGTAGCTCCCCCGAGTGCCGCTCCGGAGTGAGGCCTCTTTTGCGTTGCTGTCGCTACAGATTAGTTGGATCTGGTATTTGGACCGGCTACCCTTTTTGGTAGTGTGCGGTGTGGCTAGGCAGTTGGCTGGATGAGCCTGTTTGGGCGGTTCCGTTAGATTGGGTCAGGGGTGACTTTTCACTTTGGTGATGCTTGAGATTTTGACTGGGATAGTGGTAGGGTAGTGGCATTATAGCTGTAGAGTTTATTCCAGCTTATTTTATTGTTCTTTACCTACCAGCTCTACTGATAGTCTCGTAGACTTAGTGGGTGGACCGTTGAGGTCGGTAGTGGTACTCACTGAGGACTACTTCTTTTGATAGTAGTTCTCACACCCATTGTTGCCACTTTTTCTTGCAGAGCCTTCTTCTGTTGCGGCTGTTGTGCCTGTTTCTGCGGATCGAGATAAGGGAGTCGCGAGCTAGATCCCTACCTGTCCCTGTTGTTCCTAGAGGAGGACCCTACTGGAGATAGTTTATTTTTGAGTTGAGCCATGTACATATACTGTGGACTTGTTCCTATTTTGGTTCTGGAGGGACTGTTGTATTTTGGATCCTATATGTACATGTGGCTTCTGTTATTAGTATGTTTTATTTCAGCTCTATATCTGTTGTAGTTGCTTGTATGTTTGTTTACAGGTTAGCTATCGCTTCGTATACATAGAAATGTCTATGTATACGGCGGATCTGTTGGCAAGCCCGGGGAACGAGTAATCCGGGGCGTGACAGGAACTATGGGCCTTCCTCAAAATTTCTAACAGAGCGCTACATCCATTAGCACATACAACCAGTCTTGTAATCAAAGAACTCATCAAGGCATTAAAACTACATTTCTCCTGCCTGTCCACCTTCAAGAGATATTCGAATTCTCCTCGACTGTGGGTCTTCACTCTGTTTCTCTCTAATTCTATCCAATTGAAGGGGATGCAAGACCAAAGATATGAGTCTAGCAGAGACCTCAGGGAGTACAACTTCAAGCTCAAATTGCCTCATCTCCTTTAGCAGTGTCACTTGTCTAGTGATCATCAAACTCAAAGTCTTCGCTGATTTATGACTGAGCGCATCTGCCACCACAGTGGCTTTTCCAAGGCAATATAAGTTAGTCAGTTTATAATCCTTCACAACTCAAGCCAACGACAAGCTCCACCGCAACGAGCTCCACATCATGTGTAGGGTAACTCTTCTCATAATCCCTTAATTGTCGCGAAGTATAAGCAATTACCTTACCATACTGCATCATCACGCATCCCAAATCACTATGTGATGTGTCACTGTAAACCACAAATCCTTTCCGCCATCACTGGAAAAGTAAGTATTGGAGCTGTCATCCTGCAAGCCTAAGAAAATTTTATACATCTTTATCACCGTCATCGGTCTGGGCCAATTCGGAGTAGCATCTATCTTCTTTGAGTCTATTGTGACATTAGTCGCCGATATCAGGTGGCCTAAATTGCAACTCTCTAATGCCAAAATACACACTTCCTTAACTAGACAATTAAATTCTTCACTTGCAATGTCTACAACACAAGTCTCAAGTATTCGTCATGCTCAACATCATTTCAGAAGTAATTCAGAATATCATCAATAAATACGACAACGAACTGATTCAAGAACAGCTTGAACACTCGACTTCTCACATCCACAAGTGCGGTTAGGGCATTCGTCAACTCATAATACCCATAATGCATAAACTCATAATACCAATAATGCATCATAAATGCTATCTTGGATACATCCTTTAACTTCATCTCCAATTGATGGTATCCTGCTTGCAGTTCCATATTATAAGGTGCTTTCGAAATTGGCGCAGTCCTTGGAACTAATTTAATCACAATCCTATCATCCTGTCAAGCTACATATCAGGTAACTCAGGGGAAAAACATTCGAAATTTATCAGACTACAGAAATGTCCTCGAGCCTCGATACCGTCGTAGGCACCTCTACCACGATCACCAAAAGGCTATACGCCCACAACTCCTCATATGTCTCGCCCTTAATGTAGGGATCATCGTGGTGAAAAGGGTGCTCTGACAACTCCTAGAAACAAATTCCTCCTACCCTCGCTCACACAATACTATAGTTTTCACTCAACAATTTATAGCCGCAAATTAGTGAGCGAACCCGTCCATCTCCAACACAACATCAAAATTCCGCAACTGTCTCAGGACCAACAGGTCCGCGAGCATCATCCACAGACACCAACGGCACCGGGATAAAATAATGCAATATCTTAATTGCCATTAATTAACCTGATACCTGTCGTCACAAAGTCCATTGCCGTAGAGTCCTCAATTTGTGCTACCAAAACTTGATCACTCCGCCCCTGTGGTAGTTGATCCACCTGGTGAGCCGCTACCGCTCGATCTTTCAAGGCAAAAAAAATTGTTGAGGCCCCTCGTACTCAGCCGTATGAAGTCTGGTGCCAATACTTTTGACAGGGCTGAGAATACTGTCCAAGGACACACAGACCGTCGGGCCCCTAGTTACCCCTGATGGAAACACTGGACTTCCCTCGATCTACACTGACCCGATCTGTGTGGTCCCATACATATCACACATCTGTCTATCAGTGGAGTCTCACGGAAATAGGCTGACTAACGAGGTCCAATCTGCCCACAACAAAAACATCGTCCCACCCGCTATGCATACGTGACACAGGCCTACAGCCGCGTTGAGAGGAAAGTAGCACAAGGACGAAAATAGATAGTAAATGAAGAAGTGGTTCCTCAACAAGGACAAAAGTCTTCACAATGAATCAAAGAATCAGATGAAAAATAGAAAAATATATCGAAACTTTCGAAAATAACCTAAAAATGCAAAACGGAGGTCGAAACAATTGAGTTTGAGTCCCAAACTCGGTCAGAATGGCTTCACGATTTGACGCGTAGATCTCGAAAAGCGTTTTCCAAATTAGGGCTGCACGTTGAAATCGGATACTCGAGCAAAAGCTATGGCCGATTAAAGATTGCTTGCACTAATTACAAAATTACTCGAACTCTATAGAATTTTCAATTCAGCTAAGTTACGTTGCATGTCTCCTAACATCAAAATGGCTGCATCATTAGGTCTGCGGCTGATGTGGTCCTCCACAGATAACGCACTAAATCTGATCTTGTCACTGCTGCTGTCTATACTTCACCAGGCGGCCTAAATCTACCGAGCCTCCGTCCTGCAAAGGGTATATAATCTTGAAAATAAGAACGTGGATACCTAGGCGGTCTCCCTAAACTAGAAATCCCAGCCTCACTTTCTTCTGGCCTCTTCCTACCACCGCCCGATACCAACTTCTTTGCTAGCTCTGTCCCACCTAGGGTACTATATTCCATCCGGAGAGCATGCTCTTCTCTACCTCTCAAACATCCATTACAAAAAACACTTCCTGTCGTCTGGTGGCTTGTAGTACCCCTGGGGCCTAACTGACGGAATGACTGTAGTATTTTAGACTGTCCGACACTTCTGGAGAAGGTCGAGACAAGTCGGAGTCGTTTCGGCGTCAAATAGACGCGAAAACGGACTCGGAGCACCGAAGCGAGCCAAAACCGAGTTTTTGGGCTTTTGAAGTTTCGGGCGCCCAGATGCTCTGTTTTGGGCGCCCAGTTGTTCAGTGCCCCTTTTCTGAAAATTACTAAGTCATTTCGGATCCATGTTTCGGGCGCCCGGAAAGTGAGTCCGGAAATCCTGCCTCGTGAGTATCGAACGGCTCGACACGTGTTGATCGGTTGGTGTGATCCGCCGGACCAGGTTTGGGCGCACCGGACCGCGGCGGAGAGTCCGATGGTCGAGTTGGTGCAGGCTGAAGAACCGGGCGCCCACTTCATGAGTTTCGGGCGCCCGAAAGTGTGGTTTTCTGCTGAGGACAGGTTAGTGTAATTCTGTTCTTGAGGCTCATTGCACCGAAACTAGTGGTCTATAAAAGATGTGGACGACCTCCCCTGAGGCTCTTTTCTCCCCTCTTCAAGGTGAACTCGGAGCTTGCAAAGGGAAACCCTCTCTTCTCCCCCAATTTCATCTTCCTCCATTGATGAACTTGGTTTCCTGCTGAAACTGCAACGTCGACCTGGAGTGTTCGTGCTCGTGTGCAGTGTAGGAGTATCCAAATCCAACGAAACTTGGTTTGTTGGATAGAGGACTCGCAGAGGAAGAAGTGAAATCTTTCCAATCGCGATTTGGACAGGTATGTAAGCTACAGTAGATGTTTTACTGGACCCCTGGTATTCTTGAGCTGAAACTTGGGTTTTTCCTTTGTTCTTGGGATCCAATCTCTTGGGAGCTGGAATTACGAAGTGAAGATTGATCCTTCCACTTTCCTTGCTGGTTTGGAGGTTCTTTCCACTGGAATTGAGGATTCAAAGGTGAGTTCTAGCTCAGATTTTGAGTAATTGCTTAAGTGCTGAATTTTTGGGTCATTGATGGAAATTCTTGGATTTTTAGATCCAGATCTTTGTGAGGATCTTTGGAGAGGTTTTGGATTGTTCCATCACTGTTTTTGTGAGGTTTGTGACCCCTTTCTATGAGCTAGAATCGTTGGAATCCTTGAATTCTTGCTGTTTTTGAGTTTTGCTTAAGTGCTGGAACTTCTGGATCCATGTGCAGGAGGGTCCAGATGTTGACCTGATTCAGTGTTTAGGCTTTTTGGACATCGAGTCGAACTCCGATTTGGCTGAAATTTGGAGGGTTTGTTCTTGAACCTCTGCTGGTGAGTTGAGCCAAATTTCACTGCATTTGGACTTAGGATTTGGATTTTATCGCATGTTGATCACATGTGGGTTGTGCTGCCAGGCTGCAGTTCTGGGCTGATGATCTGGGCGCCCAGAACAGTGCGCAGGTGGGTCCGAATCTCGAGGTTGCAGATTTGAGCTCGATTTCGGCCGGCGTTGTTTGGAGGCCTTCCACTCGACTCCTAGCCGCTGTTGGATAGCTTTCGAGGTGGGTTGATGTTACCGAAATCGCCGGATTTCCTCCTAAGTATAGAGAGTGCAGCATGCTGTTTTATTATCTGTTAAATCATGTTAGTAGCTCGAATTCGTGAATTCTGAATTTGGAGCATAAATTGATAATTTATCGACATGACTTACATGCTGAACTGGGAATTGACTTAGGAGAAAACTCGCGAACATACAACCGTCACTTTTCGAACTGTTATCAGATTTAGCTCTAGGAGCCGTTTCTGTTCTTGTATCACCGCTGTTAGTGCGAGGTGGATACTTAGTTCGTTATAGGACGAGTTTACGCTCGTGCTGGGATGCCGAGCTTGTATTTACAGCAGGGTTAGACTGTTCTGTATTACCGGGTGCCGTCGGGGTTGACGGTGGACCCAGACTCTTGTTTTAGCTTCTGGTTGTGCTGAGGGCATGTGAGCTCAGAGTCTTTGACCCCTTTTGACCCCTTTGTTCTTTGACTATAGCCTGTATGAGCCTGATTGAGCTCGACAGAGACACGCTTGCATACTCGGTTGGGTCGCGCCCACGAGTGCCGCTCCGGAGCCTGGCTACTTGCGTTGATGTCGTCTTAGTCCCGGTGGGACTCTCGCTCTCCACCCAGTGCCTTTGAGGTAGCGTACGGTGTTGCTTAGACAGGCGGGACGGGCGTATTGCAGTCCCTGTGGATCGGGTCAGTGCTGGTTACCTATTGGTTGGGGATGCTTTTACTTTGACAGTTGGCTGGACGAGCCCGTTTGGGCGGTTCCATTAGATTGGGTCAGGGGTGACCTTTCACTTTGGTGATGCTTACTTGAGAGTTGACTTGGATAGTGGTAGGGTAGTGGCATGATAGCTGTTGAGTTTATTCCAGCTTACTTTGTTGTTCTTTACCTACTAGCTATACTGTTAGTCTCGTAGACTTAGTGGGTGGACCGTAGAGATCGGTATCGGTACCCACTGAGGACTACTTCTTTTGATAGTAGTTCTCACACCCTTTGTTGCCACCTTTTTGCAGAGCCTTCTTCTGTTGCGGCTGCTGCGCCTGTTTCTGCGGATCGAGGTAAGGGAGTCGCGAGCTAGATCCCTACCTGTCCCTGTTGTCCCTCGAGGAGGACCCTACTGGAGATAGTTTATTTTGAGTTGTGCCATGTACATATACTGTGGATTTGTACTTATTTTGGTTGTGGTGGACCTGTTGTATTTTGGACTCTATATGTACAGGTGGCTTTTGTTATTAGTCTATTTTATTTCCGCTCTATATATCTCTTGTAGTGGCTAGTATGTTTGTTTACAGGTTAGCTATCGCTTCGTATACATAGACAAATCTATGTATACGGCGGATCTGTTGGCGAGCCCGGGGAAACGAGTAATCCGGGGCGTGACAGATTTAGTGGTATCAGAGCTTAGGAATAGGTCGTTGGGACTTAGTAAACCCTAGGCTATGGCAGACCTTAGGAATGCAAGACGTGAGAGACGTGACTTGCCGCGAAAGTCATCGATTTGACTGTTGAACTCATCCTTAAGTGGAGGGAGTGATCGAAGGCGTGTGTCCTTTCCTGTCGCGAACTTGCGTTGGCTGCAGACGACGTCAAGTAGCGAGGGAAAAGAGACGACCTTCTGGACTTTCGCTTGATTGGGTCTTGAGTTGTTTTGTGGTTGTTGACTGATCTGTGTGTTGCGCAGGTGAGCATGGCACCTCCCCGACACCGAGGTCGACCCCCGACGCGTACCTACCCCCGCGCCTTCTGTGGTGCCCGAGCAGGCGGAACCTAGTGCACCCCCTGATGTGAGTGAGCAGTTGAATGCGCTAGCCGAGTCAGCTAGGCAGCAGAGTGCACTTTTGCGGAGGATGTGTGATACCATTACTCACACGTGGAGTGCAGCACCTAGAGCGACGGAGTCGCAGGAGCCACCTCCTGCTGTTCCAGTGGACGTTCCAGCTGCAGCCGTACCCCAGCAGCGGCAGTTCCGGCCGCACCGGTTGGCGACACTTCCCGGTCAGGTGGACAGATGTCGGAGGCTGAGCAGGAGCGGATGACCGAGAGACTGGCTCGTTTTTGTCGGTTTGATCCACCCCGTTTTGATGGTAGCCACATCGAGCCTTGGGTGGTGGAGGCCTGGGTAGGCGAGATGGAGAAGTTATTCGAGGATCTCTTCATGCCAGAGCGGGAGCGGGTTCACTTGGCAGTTCACTGTCTGACAGGTGATGCACGCATCTGGTGGACGAGGACGAGATCGAGCAGGTCGCTGGATGCGCTGCATTTGAGTTGGACCGAGTTCTGCGGGATGCTGTATGGGTCCTATTTCCCTAACAGCGTGAAGCAGAAACTCGAGGAGGATTTGAAGAGTCTACTGCAGGGAGATCGCACAGTGCAGGAGTATACCCGGGAGTTTACCAGACTCCTGAACTGTGTTCCTTTTGCTGCGAGAGATGAGGCTCACAGAGTTTATTTGTTTGAGCGAGGATTGAGACAGGAGATATTTGTCTTAGTTCAGGCGCAGAGGTTGCAGACCTTGGACGCGTCGATCGAGCAGGCGCTATGGGTGGAGCGAGGAGCCTTGACGGCGAGTGAGCGGACGGCCACTCTGAGTCAGGGTTTGGATAGGAAGTGCCCGACTCCGGAGGACGGGGGACAGACCAGCGGCAGACGCCCGCCGAGACCTCCACGATCACGTTCTCAGGGTCGTGGGTTTTCGGGGCGACAGAGGTCTGGTGGATCCCGTCAGCAGGGACGTCAGCAGAGGGCAGCACCGAGATGTGTCATCTGCGGAGGACCACATTGGCCTAGGCAGTGTGAGCAGCGAGAGGGCCGGTGTTTTGGGTGTGGTCAGTCCGGACATCTGTGGGCAGCTTGTCCCCGAGCAGCGTCGCCTGTACCATCGATCGCATCGGCACCCCCTGTTCATCAGCAGGCCTATGGAGCTCCACCGAGTCACAGCCAGATGGATCGGGCTTCTGTACCACGCCTGGGTGAGCGACGGCAGCAGGCGCAGAGCGGCAGAGTCTTTGCGGCTCAACTGGAGGACTCCACGGCGGCGGATCATGTGGTGGCAGGTATCATTTTAATTTCTGGCATTAGAGCTCGTGCATTATTTGATACTGGTGCATCACATTCTTTTGTTAGTCGAGCATTTGCATCCTTGCATGGGCTAGTGATAGGGCCGTTACCTTGTGCACGAGAGGTGCAGATTCCCGAGCACGTTTTGCGTGTGGAGGATTGTTGTCAAGCTTGCCCTGTGCAGCTTGGACCTTGGGTGATGCCCGCAGACCTGTTGGTCTTGGGGCGATTGCAGGATTTTGATGTAGTGCTCGGCATGGATTGGCTGACGCGCTACTTCGCGATGATCGACTGTGGCGAGAGGACCGTGACGTTTCGCGAGCCAGGCCAGGAGGAGTACGTGTATCGAGGCTGCAGGAGCACGTTGTTTGCGACGTGGATTTCGTCGGCACGAGCGAGACAGATGATGAGTCGAGGATGTATCGCATTTCTGGCGACTATTGTGGAGGTATCTGCAGGGGCACCGGAGCTCGAGGACATCTCCGTAGTCCGCGAGTTCCCGGACGTGTTTCCCCCGGTGTTGACTGAGATGCCACCTGACAGGGAGGTCGAGTTTGTGATTGACGTAGTTCCAGGAACTGCACCAATCTCAAAGACACCCTACCGAATGGCACCGGCTGAGCTGAGAGAGCTTAAGGCGCAGCTTCAGGATTTGATGGATAAAGGGTTTTTGTGAGACCCAGTGTATCTCCTTGGGGAGCGCCGGTGTTATTCGTGAAGAAGAAGGATGGTTCACTTAGACTTTGTGTGGATTATCGAGAGTTGAATAAAGTGACCATCAAGAACAGGTATCCTTTGCCGCGCATTGATGATCTGTTTGATCAGCTGCAAGGATCTTGTGTCTTCTCAAAGATTGACTTGCAGTCTGGTTACCACCAATTGAAGGTGAAGGCCGAGGATATTCCCAAGACGGCTTTTAGGACCCGGTACGGGCATTATGAGTTTACGGTGATGCCGTTTGGATTGACTAATGCCCCTGCCGCGTTTATGGATTTGATGAATCGAGTGTTTAAGCCGTTCTTGGACCGGTTTGTGGTGGTGTTTTTTGATGACATCTTGATCTACTCTCGGAGCGATGTTGAGCATGAGGAGCACTTGAGGCTTGTGCTGCAACTTCTGAGAGAGAAGAAGTTGTATGCTAAGCTGAAGAAGTGCGAGTTCTGGCTTCGAGAGGTAGCTTTCTTGGGCCATGTGATTTCGGCCACTGGAGTAGCGGTGGACCCGCAGAAGGTTGAGACTGTGCGGGATTGGCCCAGACCGACGACGGTTACCGAGGTGAGGAGTTTCCTCGGGTTAGCTGGATATTACCGTCGATTTGTGGAAGGCTTTGCGAAGCTCTCCACACCCCTCACTCGTCTGACGAGGAAGGGGATTAGATTTGTTTGGAGTGCTGAGTGCCAGCGTAGCTTTGAGGAGCTGAAGGAGAGACTGATGTCTGCTCCCATCCTTACCCTTCCTGTGATGGGGGAAGGATTTGTGATTTATAGTGATGCATCACACAGTGGCTTGGGATGTGTGTTGATGCAGCATGGTAGGGTAATTGCCTATGCCTCCCGGCAATTGAAGGATTATGAGAAGAATTATCCTACGCATGATTTGGAGCTGGCAGCTGTAGTGTTTGCACTGAAGCTGTGGCGGCACTATCTGTATGGTGAGCACTGTGAGATTTTCACAGATCACAAAAGTCTCAAGTATCTGTTCACTCAGAAGGAATTGAATCTGAGGCAACGCCGGTGGTTGGAACTGTTGAAGGATTATGATATTACCATCCAGTATCATCCCGGCAAGGCGAATGTAGTGGCAGATGCGTTGAGCAGGAGATCAGTGCAGAGCCTTAGTATGATGATCACTCAGCAGGCGCCGTTACTTGAGGAGTTGAGGCGGCTGGAGCTTGAGGTGGTATCCCCTGGGGTTACTGCAAAACTTATGTCTTTGGTTTTGCAACCCACTCTGTTGGATAGGATCCGAGAGAAACAGAGTGTGGACCCCTACTTGATGAGGATTCGAGATCAGATTTCCAGCGGGCAGACAGGGGATTTTTGTGTTGACAGTTCGGGAGTACTGCGGTACAGGGACCGACTGTGTGTGCCTATGGATTCTGAGATCCGAGAGGAGATTTTTGAGAGAGGCTCATTACTCACCTTATACGGTTCACCCCGGTGGAACCAAGATGTATAAGGACTTGAAGGCACACTTCTGGTGGAATGGAATGAAGCGCCATATTGGGAGATTTGTGGCTCAGTGTTTGACTTGTCAACAGGTAAAGGCGGAGCACCGAGTACCTGCTGGCAAGCTTCAGAGTCTCCCAATACCCGAGTGGAAGTGGGACCAGATCGCCATGGACTTTGTCGTGGGATTACCGAGGGCGCAGGCTGGTTTTGACGCTATTTGGGTGATAGTGGACAGACTGACCAAGTCTGCCCACTTCTTACCAGTGCAGACTACTTGGTCCAGGGACAGACTCGCTCAGTTATACTTGGACGAGATAGTGAGACTGCATGGAGTGCCTACCTCGATTGTGTCTGATCGAGACACACGATTCGTCTCACAGTTTTGGAGGAGTCTACAGACAGCACTGGGTACTCAGCTGCGGTTCAGCACGGCTTTTCATCCACAGACAGATGGTCAGTCTGAGCGGACCATTCAGACCCTGGAGGACATGTTGAGGGCATGTGTCCTAGACTTTGGTGGAGGGTGGCATCGACACTTAGGACTGGTTGAGTTTGCGTACAACAATAGCTATCAAGCGAGCATCAAGATGGCTCCGTTTGAGGCATTGTATGGACGCAGGTGTCGTTCGCCCTTGCATTGGAGCGATGTGGGTGAGAGGAAGACTTTGGGTCCCGATATCCTATTGGAAGCGGAAGAGAAGGTCAAGATGGTTCGACGACGTCTTGAGACCGCCCAGAGTCGACAGAGGAGCTATGCGGATACTAGGAGACGAGACTTGGAGTTCCAGATTGGAGATCATGTGTTTCTGAAAGTCTCGCCGTCCAGAGGAATTCACCGTTTTGGAGTTCGTGGAAAGCTCAGTCCACGGTTTGTTGGCCCGTTCGAGGTGTTAGAGCGAGTGGGGCCGGTAGCGTACAGGATTGCCCTACCACCGCGACTCTCTGGAGCCCATGATGTGTTTCATGTCTCGGCTCTGAGGAGATATGTGTTCGACCCCTCCCACGTGATTGACTTCACCCCACTTGAGTTGGCTGAGGACCTGCAGTACGAGGAGCGACCGGTGCGGATTCTTGCTCGCGAGACGAAAGAATTGCGCAACCGAGTCATACCGTACGTGAAAGTGCAGTGGAGTAATCACGAGGAGCGTGAGGCGACTTGGGAGCCGGAGACGGTGATGCGGGAATCCTATCCCTACCTTTTCAAGCTGTCTTCTTGAGGTATGAGTTTGAGTTTGAGTTTCGAGGATGAAATTTTCCGTAGGGGGGAAGGATGTAGTACCCCTGGGGCCTAACTGACGGAATGACTGTAGTATTTTAGACTGTCCGACACTTCTGGAGAAGGTCGAGACAAGTCGGAGTCGTTTCGGCGTCAAATAGACGCGAAAACGGACTCGGAGCACCGAAGCGAGCCAAAACCGAGTTTTTGGGCTTTTGAAGTTTCGGGCGGCCAGATGCTCTGTTTTGGGCGCCCAGTTGTTCAGTGCCCCTTTTCTGAAAATTACTAAGTCATTTCGGATCCATGTTTCGGGCGCCCGGAAAGTGAGTCCGGAAATCCTGCCTCGTGAGTATCGAACGGCTCGACACGTGTTGATCGGTTGGTGTGATCCGCCGGACCAGGTTTGGGCGCACCGGACCGCGACGGAGAGTCCGATGGTCGAGTTGGTGCAGGCTGAAGAACCGGGCGCCCACTTCATGAGTTTCGGGCGCCCGGAAGTGTGGTTTTCTGCTGAGGACAGGTTAGTGTAATTCTATTCTTGAGGCTCATTGCACCGAAACTAGTGGTCTATAAAAGATGTGGACGACCTCCCCTGAGGCTCTTTTCTCCCCTCTTCAAGGTGAACTCGGAGCTTGCAAAGGGAAACCCTCTCTTCTCCCCCAATTTCATCTTCCTCCATTGATGAACTTGGTTTCCTGCTGAAACTGCAACGTCGACCTGGAGTGTTCGTGCTCGTGTGCAGTGTAGGAGTATCCAAATCCAACGAAACTTGGTTTGTTGGATAGAGGACTCACAGAGGAAGAAGTGGAATCTTTCCAATCGCGATTTGGACAGGTCTGTAAGCTACAGTTGATGTTTTACTGGACCCCTGGTGTTCTTGAGCTGAAACTTGGGTTTTTCCTTTGTTCTTGGGATCCAATCTCTTGGGAGCTGGAATTACGAAGTGAAGATTGATCCTTCCACTTTCCTTGCTGGTTTGGAGGTTCTTTCCACTGGAATTGAGGATTCAAAGGTGAGTTCTAGCTCAGATTTTGAGTAATTGCTTAAGTGCTGAATTTTTGGGTCATTGATGGAAATTCTTGGATTTTTAGATCCAGATCTTTGTGAGGATCTTTGGAGAGGTTTTGGATTGTTCCATCACTGTTTTTGTGAGGTTTGTGACCCCTTTCTATGAGCTTGAATCGTTGGAATCCTTGAATTCTTGCTGTTTTTGAGTTTTGCTTAAGTGCTGGAACTTCTGGATCCATGTGCAGGAGGGTCCAGATGTTGACCTGATTCAGTGTTTAGGCTTTTTGGACATCGAGTCGAACTCCGATTTGGCTGAAATTTGGAGGGTTTGTTCTTGAACCTCTGCTGGTGAGTTGAGCCAAATTTCACTGCATTTGGACTTAGGATTTGGATTTTATCGCATGTTGATCACATGTGGGTTGTGCTGCCAGGCTGCAGTTCTGGGCTGATGATCTGGGCGCCCAGAACAGTGCGCAGGTGGGTCCGAATCTCGAGGTTGCAGATTTGAGCTCGATTTCGGCCAGCGTTGTTTGGAGGCCTTCCACTCGACTCCTAGCCGCTGTTGGATAGCTTTCGAGGTGGGTTGATGTTACCGAAATCGCCGGATTTCCTCCTAAGTATAGAGAGTGCAGCATGCTGTTTTATTATCTGTTAAATCATGTTAGTAGCTCGAATTCGTGAATTTGCATGTGTTTCTATGAAATCTGAATTTGGAGCATAAATTGATAATTTATCGACATGACTTACATGCTGAACTGGGAATTGACTTAGGAGAAAACTCGCGAACATACAACCGTCACTTTTCGAACTGTTATCAGATTTAGCTCTAGGAGCCGTTTCTGTTCTTGTATCACCGCTGTTAGTGCGAGGTGGATACTTAGTTCGTTATAGGACGAGTTTACGCTCGTGCTGGGATGCCGAGCTTGTATTTACAGCAGGGTTAGACTGTTCTGTATTACCGGGTGCCGTCGGGGTTGACGGTGGACCCAGACTCTTGTTTTAGCTTCTGGTTGTGCTGAGGGCACGTGAGCTCAGAGTCTTTGACCCCTTTTGACCCCTTTGTTCTTTGACTATAGCCTGTATGAGCCTGATTGAGCTCGACAGAGACACGCTTGCATACTCGGTTGGGTCGCGCCCACGAGTGCCGCTCCGGAGCCTGGCTACTTGCGTTGATGTCGTCTTAGTCCCGGTGGGACTCTCGCTCTCCACCCAGTGCCTTTGAGGTAGCGTACGGTGTTGCTTAGACAGGCGGGACGGGCGTATTGCAGTCCCTGTGGATCGGGTCAGTGCTGGTTACCTATTGGTTGAGGTGCTTTTACTTTGACAGTTGGCTGGACGAGCCCGTTTGGGCGGTTCCATTAGATTGGGTCAGGGGTGATCTTTCACTTTGGTGATGCTTACTTGAGAGTTGACTTGGATAGTGGTAGGGTAGTGGCATGATAGCTGTTGAGTTTATTCCAGCTTACTTTGTTGTTCTTTACCTACCAGCTATACTGTTAGTCTCGTAGACTTAGTGGGTGGACCGTAGAGGTCGGTATCGGTACCCACTGAGGACTACTTCTTTTGATAGTAGTTCTCACACCCTTTGTTGCCACCTTTTTGCAGAGCCTTCTTCTGTTGCGGCTGCTGCGCCTGTTTCTGCGGATCGAGGTAAGGGAGTCGCGAGCTAGATCCTAGCTACCTGTCCCTGTTGTCCCTAGAGGAGGACCCTACTGGAGATAGTTTATTTTGAGTTGTGCCATGTACATATACTGTGGATTTGTACTTATTTTGGTTGTGGTGGACCTGTTGTATTTTGGACTCTATATGTACAGGTGGCTTTTGTTATTAGTCTATTTTATTTCCGCTCTATATATCTCTTGTAGTGGCTAGTATGTTTGTTTACAGGTTAGCTATCGCTTCGTATACATAGACAAATCTATGTATACGGCGGATCTGTTGGCGAGCCCGGGGAAACGAGTAATCCGGGGCGTGACATGGCTTTAATCAATTAACCAACTATGCCAATAGCTCATGTGCCTTACTTGATCTAACCTGCTTCAGCTTTGCGGGTAGGGCAAGTGCGGTCCGCCTCGTTAATCGCCTATGTCAAGTCCTCCTAATTGCCTAAAAACAAGACACATATGAATCACCCCTAAATACATGACTCAAACCAACTCGACCCAATGAAGCGAAAGTCCGGAAGGATCTCTCTTTTCTTCTATGTTATTCTGTTGTCTGCAGCAAACATAATTATCCAGTAAGAAAATATGCGTATCCTTCGTTCACTCTTCATTTCCTTTTGAAGAGTTTACAGGAATCAATCTAGCGACTTTCGCCAAAAGTCACGTCTCTCACATCCTAAGTCCTAAGGTTCACAAAATCCTAAGGTTCCTAGGTCCACTTGACCTATTCCTATGCTCTAATACCAACCAAATCTGTCACGCCCCGAGTCCACAGCAGAAGCCCGCGGGGACGTTAACAGACCCGCCGAACAGACATAGTTTCCTCTATCCGAACGAAGCGTCAACACAACAGGATAGTAGTAGGGCAAACCGAGGGATCACAAGTAGAAGTTTGCCAAATCACAAGAACAAGAATAAAGTCACTAATTAAACAAACTATATGTATCAGAGCACCATAAAGAATACTACCATACATCACTATATAACATCATGATGTAGTCAAGATCATGTAGTCACTACACATCACTATACATCACTATACAACATCCAGTGGTGCTCCTCTGTAAGAAACAATCGATGAAGTCAATAACATCATCATAATTTCCAAGAATCAAGATATAACATCCCGTCCTCTTATTTACTTTGATCCGAGTCAATTGAACTCAAATTACCCTCAATTGCGACTAGCACAACGTGTCTAAAGAACTTTTCTACTCCCCTTTCCCCCCTGCAAACACCAATTTCAACGTTAGAGACGCAGATTGCGCCAGAATTCCCTCTGTTTCAGTTTCTCTTTCTCTCCCTCCCTCTCTCTTTCTTCTTCTTTTTTCTTTGTAAGTTGCTCCTGCAACAGCTACTACTGCTGCTCGTAGAGCTGCCTGCGGCAGCAGCAGGGTGCTGCTACTACAATGCAGCCTGCGGCAGTAGCAGGGTGCTGCTGCTGCTACTGTCTCAGGCAGCATGAAAGAGAGAGAGGGAGAGAGAGGGAAAAGATGGAAAGAAAGGAAAGAAGAAGGAAGAATGAAACAGAAATGAAAGGGCAATCAAAACGTACGCACGATTTCGATCGGCACGTCGGATCGAATCAAATTTCAAAAGCCTTTTTCTTTTCTTTTTTTTCCTACTTCTTTTCCTTTCTCTTCTTCTTCTTCTTTTTTACTTTCTCTCTTGCAAATAGGTTGAGGGAGGGGAGAAAGAGATAAGGATGAAGAAAGGGGCTTAGCGGAATTCCACTAATTTGCACATTTGCAACTTAGGCCAAGTGAAATTGGTATTTACAGTTTAGTCCTCCTTAGAAGGAAATTCGACTTTATTCGTTCATTTTCACGTAAATTTCATGCCAAAATATTTCCACTTCACACAAGCTCCACAATTATATGCTGACCGGCATCTCACACTGCAACCTTGTCCAATTGGTAACGTCAGTATTCTACTGTACTCCTATACAAGTTATAGTAGAGTGGTGATATATATGGTGTATAATCTTATGCATGAACTTCATTGATAGGTAGAGCCATCTACTTAATTGAGACATGAATAGTTTATCTTCTATACTTGCTATAGTTAAGATGAAATATGACACATTGCATGTAGAGGCATGTTATGACAATAGTAGAAATATTCCTTAAACAAGTTGATATATTATATTCGATGGTTGAGATTCCATGTTATAAACATGATGTTTGAGGTTCTATGTCCTTCGACATGACGCATGTGATCATACTTGTTTGCCCTTGTGCTTATTCGTACATACTCATGAGGGTTGCTCCCTACAAGACGGCACTCCGGAGTTTAGCCATCGCGACACCATACTCGCCAGTGTGTGATTGGGCACCGAAGTGGGACGCGTGTGAGAGGCTCATTCCTAGAGGGAGAATATTGACTACCATGGGGCCATTAGGCACGGCACAAGCTGAGATGTTGCATTTTGTGAGTCCTCAATGATTGGGTAAAAGTAAATTGAGCTTAATATTGTATATCACAACTAGTTGATGCATACTTGATAGTTGGACATATATGTTGTTTAGTACATAATTGTATACATGATAGTAATAGAACAATTTGATTTCATCTATTACTTTTCAGCTTTTCATTTCAGCAATTTATTATTTGATGCCTCAGTTGACCTGGAGGTATATTTCACTTCTCTCGGCAGCTTACTGGTTGACTGTTTTTGTTTCAGAGCCTTCCACTGCGGGAGAGGCTAGGGATCGCGGCAAAGGGATCGCGTCTAGCTAGTGCATACTCCGAGTTCCTTAGAGGTGGACCTGAGGCACCTTTCTTTTGGTTTTTGTTGTGAGAGGTTTACTTGTACATTTGTAGCGACCACCTTGAGTTCATAAGATGCACCTTTTGTATGGAGACTTACATTGTATACCTCATGATTTAGACTGTTGTTGTAGATATAAATGTTTATGTTTAGATATTATTCTCATGCTCTGATTACCTTCCTTAGGATGCGTTTATACTTCCTTTTCACAATATTTATTGTAAATGCCTTGTGTGTACCGGGGGTACCTTGTGCACACGGCGGGTCTGTGCACGTGCCGGGTAAGCTTCCGTTAGGCCTCGAGCGTAACACACTTCGCGACAATTGACTGTGGAGCTAGGAGAGTAACGTTTCACAAGTCAGGACAGGAGAAGTTCGTCTACAGGGGCTGCAGGAGCACGCTGTTTGCGACTATGATTTTCACTTCGAGGGACAGATAGATGATGAGTAGAGGATGCATGCCTTGCTGGCAATTGTTGTAGAGGTGCCTACGGCGGCGCCGGGACTTGAGGATATTTCTATAGTCCGCGAGTTTCCGAATGTATTTCCTCCTGAGTTGACGACTATGCTGCTGGATAGGGAGGTTGAGTTTGTGATTGACATGGTCCCTGGATCCGCGCCAATCTCGAAGGCACCCTATAAAATGGCACCGGCTGAGTTGAGAGAGCTAAAGGCGCAGCTTCACGATTTCATGGAAAAGGAGTTTCTTAGACCCATTGTATCACTTTGAGGAGTGCTGGTGTTATTCTTGAAGAAGAAAGATGGTTCACTTAGCCTTTGTGTAGATTATGGAGAGTTGAGCAAAGTGACTATCAAGAACAAGTATCCTTTACCATGCATTGATGATCTATTTGATCAGCTGCAAGAATTTTTTATCTTCTCGAAGATTTTTCTACAGTCTGGTTACCACCAGTTGAAGGTGAGGGCTGAGGACATTCCAAAAACGATTTTTAGGACACGGTACATGCATTATGAGTTTTACAATGATGCCTTTTGGATTGACTAATGCCCCTGTCGCATTTATGGATTTGATGAACCGAGTATTTAAGCCGCTTTTGGACAGATTTGTGGTGGTGTTCATCGATGATATTCTGATTTACTCTCGGAGTGATGCAGAGCACGAGGAGCACTTGACAACAGTGCTACAGCTTCTGGGAGAGGAGAAGTTGTATGCCAAGTTAAAGAAGGGCGAATTTTGGCTTCGAGAGGTTGCTCTCTGGGGCCACGTGATTTCCGTCGCTGGAGTGGCAATTGACCTGAAGAAGCTTGATGCGATTCGGGATTGGCCCAGACTTACGACGATCATTGAGGTAAGGAGTTTCCTTGGAATAGCTAGATATTACCATTGGTTTGTGGAAGATTTTGCCAAGCTTTCCACACCTTTCACTCGATTAACTCGAAAGGGAATCAAGTTTATCTAGAGTGAGGATTGCAAGAGGAGCTTCGAGGATTTGAATTAGAGATTGATGTCGGCTCCTATCTTTTTCCTTCCAGTTATGGGGGAAGGATTTGTGATCTACAATAATGCGTCACACAGTGGTTTGGGGTGCATGTTGATATAATATGGTAGGGTAATTGCTTATGTTTCACGACAATTGAAGGATTATGAGAAGAATTACCCTATGCATGACTTAGAGCTTGCCGCTGTGATTTTCGCACTGAAGTTGTGGCGTCACTATTTGTTTGGAAAATATTGTGAGATTTTCACTGATCATCTCAAGTATCTATTCACCTAGAAGGATTTGAACCTGAGAAAATGCCGGTGGTTAGAGTTATTAAAGGATTATAATATCAGCATTCAGTATCATCCCGGCAAGGCGAATTTGGTGGCAAATGCGTTGAGCGGGAAGTTAGTGCAGAGCCTAAGAATGATGATCACGCAGCAGATGCCATTACTTGAGGAGTTGAGGCATTTTGGGCTGGAGATTGTGTCTTCTGGGATTACTGCAAGATTTATGTCTGTGGTCTTGTAGCCCATTCTGTTGGACATGATTAGAAAAACGCAGAATGTGGACCCCTATTTGATGAGGATTCGAGATCAGTTTGTGAGTGGACAAATAGAGGACTTTAATGTTGACACCTCGGGAGTACTGCTGTCACGCCCCAGGGTTCTGTCTAACCCAGGCTCGCCAAGTGATCTACTACATACACAGGAAGCCATATGCACACGAAGCGATAGTAGTACCTGTAAAGTATACAAGAGCGAAAACAAGGAAGTAACAGAGCTGTAAAGAACTGCTAAAACTAAAACATCGTCCACTGTACGTACATAATATCCAAGGTGTACAGAAGTAAAATCCATAAATACAACACCACCTCTTAGAACTCTGAACTATAAAATAAATACATCTATATGTACGATGACTATATACACAAACTGTCTCCTAAAGGGTAATCCACTAGCTAGGAAACTGAGATAAGTAGGGATCTAACTCATGACTCTCTTACCTCGATCAGTGACAGCAGTAGGAATGGGAGGGTCTGCAAGAAAGAGGGCTAATAACGAGCGTGAGAACTACTATAAAACAAAGTAGTTCTCAGTGGGTACCATCAATGCCGCCAACGGCCTACCCACTAAGTATACGAAAAATGAAAGAAATACTGGGTAAGTAAAAGAGCAAAAGTAGTAAAGCTAGGAAGAAATCTACAGCTAATATGCTACTACACTACTAATCCTCAAATCTCACTATCACTCTATATATATATATATATATATATATATATATATATATAGGCATCTACTATCTATTGAGAAGAACCAATTGACCCAATCAAAATGACTGCCGCAAAGCCGGTCAAGCCTGCACCAACCTACTACCACGCAATACCCGTGGGTAACTGGTCCTATGTAGGTCGCCCAAAAGGGGCTGTTGCGACATCAACGCACTAGTGGCCAAGCTCCGGAGTGGCACTTGAGGGGGGCGACCCCATCGGGGAAAAGGCATGACATGCTCGGGCCTTTTAGCCGCTTGTTGTGCTAGAGTTTCTTGGAGCCTTCTAATCTACTCCTCCTGGAGCTGTGCGGTTTCGGCTTGTCGCTGCACTTCTCTGATTGGCGCAACCAATTATTCGCGGAGTTCCGAATCTACGCTTGCCCCGGATTGCTTGGGGACCTCGTATAGAATACTGATTTTGTAGTTTGGACGTTGCGTAGATTGCCGATTTGTCACGCCTCGTCGGGCCTTTAACACCAACTAGGTGGAGAGGATAACCGCACGGGCGCATGCCCCAGACCCGCCGAACGGATAGAGTCTCTTCTACCCGCCCTAGGCGTCACAACACAAGCATATCCACAATGTTCCAACTAGGAACGGAGTACAAGAGTTGCACAAGGAAAGCATCAACATAAAGAAGTTCTACTTCTATTACATCACATTGCACATTTATACATGCCCAAAATTTTCTTTTCTTTCATTTTCATTCCATACTTCATGTTCCAAAATTATGGAATATACAAGTTGCATATAATCAATGAAAATTCCCTATACTATCAATGTCCAAGACTAGGGGTACAACTCTATGTATCACCAAAATAAAAGGGCCGCTATCTATAGAGCCAAACCCTTGCCTCGCTCCGCCGCCTCACTCGCGGAAGGACATGAAAAATGTGGGGTGAGAACTATAAACATAGTTCCCAGTGGGTAAGGCCACCCAAGAGAGAAGCTCGACCCACCAGGTTCAAAGAAACACCATATGCATAAGTTAGATCACAAATAACTATGCAACAATAATTTACATGCTTGTAAATAAATATAAAGGATGCAACCAAATAAAATGTCCATTTTTTATTTTCTCCTAGGTTCATCCTATATTTCACATTGACCAAGTTCAACTAGTTGTCATAAACTTATGGTTTCGGAATCGCCGCATCACCATAATAGTTCCAACATCCAAGGAGTGAAATCGTCACCTCCGTGTTCGAGTAGCAAAATCGTCGCATACTCGGGATAGCGAAACCGTCGCATACCCCACCTCAACACCGCCATCACATGGCACGGGTAGCGAAATCGTCGCATACCCGGGATAGCAACCTCGTCGCACATCCCATCTCAACACCGCCATCACATGGCATAGGTAGCGAACTCGTCGCATACCCGGGATAGCAACCTCGTTGCATATCCCATTTCAACACCGCCATCATATGGCACAGGTAGCGAACTCGTCGCATACCCGGGATAGCAACCTCGTTGCACATCCCATTTCAACACCGTCATCACATGGCACAGGTAGCGAACTCGTCGCATACCCGGGATAGCAAACTCGTCGCACATCCCATTCCAACACCGCCATCTCATGGCATGGGTAGCGAAGTCGTCGCATACCCGGGATAGCAAAATCATCGCACATCCCATCTCAACATTTTACACTTGCCAACCTAAGTCTCATGACCCTAGGTTCAAGTCACTAAATCTCACCTATGTTCAATGACATTAGGTTTACTTTCTCATTCTCAACCTAGGTTCCAATCTCATGTCCAACCTATGTTCAATAACACTAGGTTCCATTCTCATGTCCAACCTATGTTCAATAACACTAGGTTCCATTCATACATGCAATCACATAACAAGTATAGATAATAGAAATATACTTGAATTCTATAACATGCAATAGGAGCTCATGGCTCTACCTATCATGATTTTCATCTTTGCCAACATGCAAATCCTAGGGTTCACAATACATACCATTTTATCTTTAAATGGATATTTACCCTAGACATGGAAGTGACCTAATCACTTCGGTAAACACAAACCCACCTTAAGAGCTTCCAAATTCTTGTATTCTTCAAGCTCCTAAGTGTCCAAGCCTTGAGTTCTTGCTTCAACCCAAGCTTCTACAAGAAAACGGTTCGTTACTCGTTACGAACCCTTAAATCAATTCAATACTTGAAATCAAGTGTTCTAACATGATTTCCTATGCCTCAATTGCAATTCCTGAAGGTCCAAATATTTTTAGAACCTCCCATGGCAAAAGCCCTAAATCTACCTAGAGTTTGAATGCATGCAAGCCAAACCCTAGATTTTATGGCCAATCTTCCACCATTTGTGGTTGAGATTGCCTAGGGTTTCCAAAAACCTCATCTTAAAGGATTAAATCCAAGATTTAAACCCTAAATCACAAGAACTCACCTCAAAGCCCTAGCTCCCAAGCTTCTTCTTGCACCAAGAAGCTTCTTTGCACCTTGGAAGTCCTTTTTCAAGCTCCAATCCACCACCTCTCCAAGCTTTGGAGAGATCTCTAGAGAGAGAAAGTGAGGGAGAGGGAGAGGGAATGAGAGGAAAGTGAAGAAGGAATGAGGGGAGAGACCTCAGCCCTCCCTTACATAACCCATTCACTGCGAAATTACCAAAATACCCCTCACTGGGCATTCTGCCTCAGCCGGGTCCGGACCTTACAAGTGGGGTTCGGACCCCGCACAGGTGACAGTCCACCGCGCAGGCCGGGTCCGGACCTTGGTGTCCGGGTCCGGAACCCGTACGTACCCCAACTCGGAAACCAGCTCGGGTCCGGACTGTGACATCCGGGTCCGGACCGTAGCTGCCCGCGGACTTCATTGTCCGGACCCCAGCTTCCAGGGTCCGGACACCGTGAGGAGTTTTGCTCCAGTTGGTCCTTTTTTTAAAATTTTTCGATTTCCGGGTTTCCACTCGCACCCACAATGTTCCGAAACCTTCGGAACCCAATTCCACACCAGCCATTATCGGCTTCCATCGAATTTTATCAAATTTAGTAAAGTTCGATACAACGCACCGAAATTTAAAGTGCTACACGATTAATGTGCGAGCGCGGAGTTGGGATGAAGTGAATCCGCGCGATTGACGTGAAAATGGATGAAATAGGCAAATTGTGCATCAAGATGGACTAAATTGCAAATTTAGGGATTTCTTGGGCTAAGGTGCAAAATGCACACTTAGTGGAATTCCACTAAATCTCTTCTCTCTCTCTCACCCTCTCTCAGAATTGTCCAGAAAAAAAGAAGAGAGAAATAAAGCAAAGAAAGAAAAGAAAGAAAGAGAGAAGAGAAAGAGAAGAAGAAGAAGAAGAAGAAGTTGAAGAAGAAGGTAAACTACTTCTCCTTTTTCTTTCCCTTTCTTTCCTTTCTTCTTCTTTCCTTCCCTTTTCCCTTTTTTTTTCTCTCTTTTCCCTCTCCCCTCCCTGCTGTTGCTGCTACTGCTGCAGTAACAGCTGCTGCTGCTAGCTGCTGCTGCTGCTACTACTGCAGCTGTTACTGCAGCAGTAGCAGCAACAGTAAGCTATTGCTGCAGCTTCTGCAGCAACAGCAGCTGCTGCTAGCTGCTGCTGCAGGGCAGCAGCAGGAAAAAAAAAGAAAAAAAAAGAAAGCAAGAATGGAAGAGAGGGAAAAGAATAAAAATAAAAAGAGAAAAAAAAGAGAGAATAGAAGAAAGAAAAAGAAAAGAGAAGGAAAGAATGAGAGAAAGATGGAGAGAAAACAAAGGAAAAAAGAGAAAGTGAATGATTGGACCGGTGATTAAAATCGGCAAAATTCGCAACTCTAAACCTCAAATTGACGCTTGCAGGATGTCTAGGAGTGTGAATTAGAGTTGTACACATATCCGGTTAGTCGCAATTTAAGATAGGGTTAATTTCATACAGGTCCCCACAAACATGGTGAATTATGGATATATCCCTGCAAAGTTCAACTTGCATTAGTTATCCCTGCAAAAGTCCTAATATATTCAGATATGTCCCTACCGTCAATCACCGTTAGAGAATTTTAGTTAACTACAGTTAAAATGCTAAACCATGGTTAATTAATAAGTTGAAATGACATTTTTGCCCCTCTCAATCTTCCTCACCCTCTTCATCTTCCTCAACTTCTCCATCTTTCTCATCGCCTCCTCCTCCTCCTTCTTCTTCTTCTTCTTCTTCTTCTTCTTCTTCTTCTTCTTCTTCTTCTTCATATCCTTCTTTTCCTCATCTTTTTCACCTTCTTCTTCTTCTTTGTCGTCGCCGCCGCCGTCGTCTGCGACGTTGCCGCCGCCGCGGACCTCCTTCTTCTTCTTTGTCGTCGCCGCCGCCGCCATCTGCGACGTTGCCGCCGCCGACGTTGTCGCCTCGATGTTGCCGCCGCCGTCGTCTACTCCCGCACCACGAAAAGGAAGAGGGAGAGGGAGAGGAAGAGGGAGAGGAAGAGGAAGAGGAAGGGGGTAAGGGCAAAAATGTCATTTCACAACACTTCTGTTAAAAAATTAACAGCTCTCTAACAGATCCAAACCATAGGGACATATTTGAATACTTTAGGACTTTTGCAGGGATAACTAATGCAAGTTGAACTTTGCAGGGATATACCCGCAATTCACCATGTTTGCGGGGACCTGTATGCAATTAACCCTTTAAGATAATTGGCATTCCATTAGTGTAAATCAAGCTCGATTAGAAAATTAGACTTTTGATCGCAATTTCGGATGTTTTGCCTTGTTTAGTGTTTCCGGGCGACCGTGAGCTGAGGAGAAGCCCGTGAGTGGCGGATTTCTTGCTTTAGCCGTCGTAGCACATTGAGGTGAGTTCTGAGTCGCCGAAAATGGCGAATTTCCTCCTATGTCTATTTTAGCAAAATACTAATACTTGAACATGCGCATATGACTTAGCTTCTATCGATCCTCATATCTAGGAGTTAAAGTATGAACATGAAATTTAGCACTTGAATTATGGAACATAAACCTGTTTGTCATGACTCATCGAGAGTATTTGACGCATATTCTATGAATTTCGTCTCTTTCTTGTAATGATCATGCCATGCATCTCAGGACACCCTTTTAGACATTTGATGTTGACATTAGATGTTGAGTTGAGACATGAGAGATTGGCTCCTTTTGGACATCTTGTATTGAGGCTTCTCGTGATTTTGGACTATAGCCTGCAGATGTAACGTTGAGCTTGACTTGATATGTGCTATGATACTCGGTAGGGGTCGCTCCCCTCGAGTGCCGCTCCGGATGCTGGCCAGTGATAGTAGAGATTGTAGCCTAGGGGTCGCCGTCACACCTGCAGGAGTGTGTCCGCGCACTAGACAGGCGCAGGCTTGACCGGACCTATGAGTCGGTCGTGGCGATTGGGTATCTTGACCGCAGTTCTTTTCTAGAGTGTATTAGAATGATCTTGCATAAAAGCAATAATGCATAGAATTGGAATCTCATCAGTAATTCTTCACTAGTAGCTCGTCCATTACATATATTGAACTAGCATAGCACCTGCATTTCCTTTCCGATTTACTCTATGCATTGAATGCTATTGTGTTTAGCCTAGTTCTGTTCATTATATGCAGTTAGACTATTCTTACTCGTTTTAGCAATTTTCTTTACTCATATTATGCTCCAGTCTTGTACTTTTTACTTTTCCTTCATTGTCGCTCTTTCATTTACTTTTGCTCACCTAGACCTAGTGGGAAGGTCGTTGTCGTCGCCAACCGTACCCATTGGGAACTGCTTTTAGTAGTTCTCACACCCTATTGTGTTTTTCTTTCCAGAGACAGGTATATCATCCGCTGATCGGGGTAAGGGGATCGCGTCGTAAATAGTCACTCCTACCCGCATACTTAGCCTGTAGCGGACTACCAGATAGAGAGCTACCCTGTACTATCTTTTGGACTGGCGAGGACCAGGGCCACCTTCTTGTATTTAGTTTTTGGGATTAGCGTTTCTATGTTACTAGTTTGTTGTTGTACAGTGGTTCAGCTTGTATATAGTGCTCTGATACTCGTCTTTTTAGTTTTAGTGGCTTCTCTTAATGCTTGTGATGTGAAGAATGGTTTGTATGATTTCTTGTAATTCTTGGGAACTGTTCGCTTTTGTTGCCGCTTCGTTCGGACAGGGGAAACTTTGTCCGTTCGGCGGGTCTATTAGCGCCCCGTAGTCTTTCGCTGCGAGCTCAGGGCGTGACACCTCGATAGGCTCTTTCGGCCTAGACCTCGTTGGAGGTCATCCACGTGGCGCCATCACTTCCTGAAACATAAGGATTTTGGTCAATACCTCAAGCTCAAATAAAAATACAAATCAAAATTCAAATAACTGACTCAAATTAGGAGAAAGCTACACAAGGTCACTTATTCCCATCACTCGGCATCATATTGTAGGCCGCCAACATGAACGCCCTCAGCTGAGAATAAACCACACAATGAATCCACCTCCAATATCCTATTAGAGGTATACTAACTAATTGACCCATTTGATTCAACTTCCGCACCAATTCATAAGCCATCGTCTCTCACGAGTCTAGGTCCTTAGGGTTATCCATCTAGGGCTTCCTAAGTCTACCTAGACCGGTTCAACGCTCTCATACCATCTTAGTCTGTCACACCTCGAGCCTGCAATGGAAGCACCACCGGTAACGTGCAAAGACCCGCCGAATGAACAGAGTTTTTCCTATCCGCCTAGGGCGTCACAATCTATATATATAATACATTCCAACCAAAAATAATATACATGGGTAGTATAACAGAGATATCACACTGACATAAAAGGAAAATATCTATTACATCATTCATCTCATTAATTACATTTTTTTCACGTACAATCCAAAATATTTGATTCCATTCCATTTTTCTTTTTCTTTACGAAGCCCATAATGATACATCTACAAGAATCACCAAAAATGGAAATCTATGCCATTTTCTCGCTCCGCTGTATCTCTTGCGGATAGACCTAAAAAGCATGAGAGTAAGAACTATAAATATAGTTCTCAGTGTGTACGACCACCCAAAGGAAGAGTTGGACCCACCATGTCCAAAGGAGAATAAGCATGATATTACAACAAGTAATCAACAAGCATATGAGTCCCTACAATATGCAATGAAAGTAACTATGCTTATGCCTCTATCCATGCAATAATGTAATCTACAATATTACGTAAATTATCGTTTACTCACTAATTTCGTTACTCTATCCATGTCATTCAACTGCAGTCAGAAGTTAATTGATAGCGGAATCGACGCTTTTACCTTGGCATTAGGTAGCATAATTGCTGCATTTATTCCTCAGCCATAGGTTCGCACATAGCAGAATCGTCGCTTTCATCTTGGCATTAAGGTCGTGGAATTGCTGCTCACCCCCGGCCACAATTGTATAGGTAGCGAAATCACTGCTTTCTTACTCTAGTCAAGGGTAAATATGTTTTCACCCTATATTGTCAATCTTTTTAGGTTTCATGTCATCATGTCCAAGTGGTATCCTACCGACTATATTTTTCCAACCTAAGATAGAGGGCACTATGATTATCCACATATGCACGTCTATTCTATAATGTCCCTAGATCATCATCGTGGTTATCCACACCTAGGTATACCTAATACCTAATTCTTTTAATGTCTAGTTCTCATACCATGGTAGCAATTTATCTAAAATAAAATGCATTCATGTATGTCATTTTACCAATTATGCTACTCTTATATGAATAAACTCAATGCAACTTATTACTTTAGATATGGAAGTGACCTATTCACTTCGGTAAAGCACAATCTACCTTGAGTTGCCCCTAATTGCTTGTAGACACTTGCAATTAGGCTCTCATACACAATTTGCTCTTTTTCGAGTAGCTTCGCCCAAAAATCTTTATAATTGGCCCGAAACTTCAAATCAACCACCGGGACCTTATCATTCCTCAAAACGATGTTGTCCCACGTGCTCCTCTAACTTCAACTAGAGTTTCTAAGGCTCAAAAAAATTTTAAACCCTCAAAACACAAAAGCCTAAACTTTTTTAGGGTTTTCTAAAACCCACAATAAAATCCAAATTTAATAGCTAATCTCTAGAATTTGTAGCTTAGATTAGCCTAAGATTTGTTAAAATCTCATTTATAAGGGTTAAATCTGAAATCCTAACTAAAAACCCTAAAAACTCACCTTTGTCTTAAGCTCTCCAAGCTTCCTCTTGCTCCAAGAAGGTTCCGCTACTCCTCTAAGTCTCTTCCAAGCTCGTCTACTTCAATTCCAAGCTCTAGGGAAGGCTTCCTAGAGAGGGAGAGGGAGAGGAATGGTTGAGAGAGGGAGAGGAGTGTGCGTGAGTGTGTTCTCTTTACAAAGGGGATAGCACAGTGAAATGGCTGGGGTCCCCGTCTTATGAGGTGTTATGATAATTGCAGTTAACTCCCTCACATTTCACAATTCACAACCAGTCAAAACTAGGAGTTCGCGGTATTGAGTATCGATACTCGGTATCCAGTACTGGTACATGACCATAAGTACTGATACACCCAGCCCAGTTTCGCAAAATCCGAACATTAGTTTTCATGGTTTTCTACTGCATACTAGTACTCGCCCGAATTAGTATTGGTACTCAATGAATCAGTATCGGTACTCGGAAAGAGTTCCACAAAACCTGAACATGGGTTTCTTCTCTGCGCAAGTGGGTAGCGGTATCCCTCTTTACTGCTGTAACTCAATGTAAAAACTGTAGTCCTAGCAAATTTGCCTTCCCGAAGTTCTTTTCTCTTGCATAGTTTGCGTCAAAAATACTCGAATGCACCCCAAACCTCGCTGGCACTACTCAAATAGCTTTCCAAGATACTCTTCACTAGAACTCTGCTATTTACAGAAGTTCATTACACTACTACCACTTCTGGAGGGCCATCCTTTTGGGGCGCGACCCCACATGAGTATAAAGTACCACATATGTCACTGAGCCCAACTCAGCTCTTACGGGTTATGGTCACATGTAATGATCAACAAGATCACAATTCACATTACCTTTTCAATATCTCTCTTTTCCTTTCTCCAAAGCTTCACTTTCCTCACCCATCACTGCTTCCCCCCTCTCTACCCAAAGTTCCATCTCAATCACCTCATCCAGGGTCTATAGATGCTGCGGCTGTACAAACTAATAAATCTCTCGCTGCAACCCCTGATCAAAATAATAGGCCTTATGTTGTTCATTTTGCACTACAAAATGAATGCAGTTTAAGATACGAGTGAATTCCCGCTTATGCCCCCTCACTGTGTGATTCCCTTATCTTGACTTCTTAAAATCATCTTTCAAGTTTTCCTTCATACTCTCCAAAAAAATATGCACCAAACAGCATTCCTTGGAACTCCTATTTTACCCTCAAGGTCTGCTCGATTGAACCCTTCTATTTGAAAAGAATTTATTGTCAGTCTCTTTCATATATGAATCTATCTACTTCAGAATGAAAGAACTTGCATCAGTAGATCTCTTTACTTGTACGACTTAGATGTCTCATATTTCTTGAATAGTGGGCATCATCCTCCAAACAATGCGCTAACTAGATGTACCCTATCTTGCTCAGCATGTATAGGTCCTCAAACAATTTTCTCCATGGTACCAACTTATGCCTCTACTACCCAGGGCTCAATGTTCTGCCCATCAAACCTTGGCTTTCAAAGTTTGCCAAACTCGCACAGGCTCGCTCCTACTCCGCCTCTAATACCTCCTAACCAGTAATCGACGTATCCCAAGTGGTTCTCGGTGTAGCGGCAGTAACCATTGTGGAGGATAAATGGCGTAGTTGCTACTAGTGTTCCTGTCTGAGCAATGTGCCACCATGAACAGCCCAACCCGCCGCCGGTATGTCTCCGGTGAGTGGTCATTTACATACAAATCAAATTTGTTTAATTTTTAATCAGGTTTGTAGGTTAATGACTTTCAATAGACTCAAGAATCTACTGTTAATTACCCTACACTTGCAGTGTTAAGGAACCCTCAATTAAGAGACTAAACATAAATGCTGATAATGAAAGAGACCGAAGCATAAGGATAACATCTCATTAATATAATTTGTTATTAACATGGCTTAAGCAAGGGCATACCCCCACTGTACATAAATTTTTTGAAACTAAAATGCTCAGTATATGGACTTGGCGGTCGATGGGAATCAGATTGCTCAGTGTGATGACATGGTGGTCGGTTGAAATTGAGGTGTTTAGTTTAACGACTTGACGGTCAAGAATGAGTTTGGTTTTGCTCAGTTTAATGACTTGGCGGTCAAGTTGAGTTAAGTTTGATTTTGATTTGCTCAGTTTAACGACTTGGCAGTCAAATTGAGTTGAGTTTGATTTTGATTTGCTTAGTGTAATGACTTGGCGGTCATATTGAATTTGGTTTGTGAGTCGATTAAGCTGACTTAGCCGATTAAGTTGAATTTAGCTTGGTTTGAACCGTTGATCTGCTTTAGTTCGAGTGGAGCTGGTTTACTTGATTCGGTTCTTCCCTGAAGCTTGGTCTGAACCTCTATTTAGGTTGGGTTCAGGTTGAATTGATTTGAACCCTTTTTATTTGATTTGAGTTGAGCTGCTTTAGGCTTTCGCTCGATTTGCCCTTTTTGAATTCGGTTTGGGTCGGACCAGTATGCTTAGGTTCTGGACTCATTGAGAGTTCGTTTATTTCGAACCCTTATGATTTAGTTCGAGATCCCTTTTAATTGATTTGGGTTGAGCCCTTATAGCTCAGCTTAGCTTGGTCCTTCTTATAGTCCAATTTTGTTTGGACCGAACCCTTATGGTTTGATTGAAGATCCGTTCAAATTTGATTCAAGTTGAGCTTTTATGATTTGGCTCGATTTGGAACCCCTTTGGATTAGATTTGGGTTGACTTGTGGTTTGGTTCAAGATTCCTTTGAGTTTACTTTGGTTCAGATCGAACCATTATAGTTTGAATTTGATTTGGGTCAAACTCTTATGGTCTGGTTGATCCATTCTAGTTTGATTTTGGCCAAACCTTTATGATTTGGCTCAGTGCCCTTTGTAGTTCGGTTTGGCTCAAATCACTTTATGATTTGGTTCAGTCCAGCCCTTCGTATTTATGAGCGTGTTGAATTGGCTTATGGTTCGGTTCAAGTGGAATCGTTTATGATTCAATTTAGGTCGAACCAATTATAGTTCAGTGCATATTGAACTGGCTTATTGTCACGCCCCGGATTACTCGTTTCCCCGGGCTCTCCAACAGATCCGCTGTATACATAGAATTTTCTATGTATACGAAGCGATAGCTAACCTGTAAACAAAGCATACAAGCAACTACAAGAGATATAGAGCTGAAATAAGATCATACTAAAGAACAAAAGCCACCTGTACATATAGGATCCAAAATACAACAGTTCCTCCACCAAAGCCAAAATAGGTACAAGTCCACCTCTCACAGGAACAACCAGTTCACACTACATGTACATGGCACAACTCAGAATAAAACTATCTCTAGTAGGGTCCTCCTCTAGGTAAAACTGGGAATGGTAGGGATCTAGCTCGTGACTCCCTTACCTCGATCCGCAGGAACAGAAGCAGCAGCCGCAACAGTCGAAGGCTCTGCAAGAAAAGGTGGCAACAAAGGGTGTGAGAACTACTATCAAAAGAAGTAGTCCTCAGTGGGTACCGCTACCGACCTCAACGGCCCACCCACTAAGTCTACGAGACTAACAGTATAGCTGGTAGGTAAGGAAACAATAAAGTAAGCTGGAATAAACTCTACAGTTGTAATGCCACTACCCTACCACTATCCAAGTCATACTCTCAAAGTATAAGCATCACTAAAGTGAATAATCACTCCTGACCCAATCTAACGGAACCGCCCAAAAAGGCTCGTCTAGCCAAAAGTCTAGCCACACCGCACACTACCAAAAGGTAGCCGGTCCAAGAATCATATCCACTAATCTGCAGCGACATCAACGCATGAGAGGCCTCACTTCGGAGCGGCACTCGGGGGAGCTACCCAACCGAGTTAATAAGCGTATCTCTGTCGAGCACAATCAGGCTCCGGCAGGCTATAATCAAATAAAAAGGGGTCAAATGGGTCAAAGACTTCAAGCTCACGTGCCCTCAGCACAAACTGATACGAAAATAAAATCTGGGTCCACCGTCAACCCCGACGGCACCCGGCAATACAAAACAGCCTAACCCTGCTATGTATACAAGCTCGACATCTCAGCACGAGCGTAAACTCGTCTTACAACAATATAAGTATCCACCTCCCACTAACAGTGGTGATACAAGAACAGAAACGGCTCCTAGAGCTAAATCTGATAACAGTTTCGAAAAGTGACGGTTGTAGGTTCACGAGTTTTCTCCTAAGTCAAATTCCAGTTCAGCATGTAAATCATGACTTTAAATTATTAATTTATGCTCCAAATTCAGATTTCATATAAACACATTTAAATTCATGAATTCGAGCTACTAACATAAAAAATCTGATAATAAAATAACATGCTGCACTCTCTACAACTTAGGAGGAATTCCGAAGCTTTCGGCAACATCAACCCACCTCAAAAGCTATCCAACAAAGGCTAGGAGTCGAGTGGAAGGCCTCCAAACAAAACCAGCTGAAACCGGGCTCAAACCAGACAAAACCAAGATTCGGATCCTCCCTGCTCAAGTTCTGGGCGCCCAGAACATCAGCCTGGCAGCACGACCAACAGGGGTTCAACATGCGATAAAATCTAAATCCTAAGTCCAAATACAGTAAAAATTTACCCAACTCACCAGCAGGGGCTCAAGAACAATCCCACCAAATCTCAGCCAAAAGCGACTTCGAATCGATCTCCAAAAAGCCTTCACAAGGATTCGGACCCAACTTCTGGATGCCCAGAACCTGCATCCAGAACTTCAGCAACTAAGCAAATAGCACTTCTAGCTTAATTCCTAGAATTCCCACAAGTCTAGCCCAGGGAATAGGGTCACAAACCTCCCAAATACAGTGAGGGATCACTCCAAATCCATCAATAAAGCTTCCAATAAAATCTGGATTCAAAAATTCAAGAAATCCATCAACTACACATAAATTCAGCACTTAAGCTTAAAACTCTAAATCTGAGCTAAAACTCACCTTTGATGTAGTACACTGAATTTCAGTGCATCGTACCGAACTTCTACAAATTGTGGAGTTCCGGTGGAAAAATAGCATGAGAGGCTATGTGTGAGGCTTCGGCCAAGTTTGGACTTGTGCGAAGTATTTTCGGCGCAAATGAGGCGCGAAAACAGACTTCGAAAAGTTAGAACTGCTGAACTTGTGAAAACAGACTTCGAAAAGTTAGAACTGCTGAACTTGTGAAGTCTGCAGTGGATTCCGGTATGAGGATGTCCATACCGGTACTGAAGTGATTAGTACCGGTATGTGGTGTGGTATACCGGAATGCGAGGGCTGAATCCGAGAAACCAGCTCTCGGGTTTTGCGGAATTCCTCGGGGTATACCGGAACTAGCACCCGTATACCGGTATGCAAATGCGAATACCGGTATACAGTGCTGCGAAATCCCAGCTTTGGCTGGCTGTGTGTAATGAAGTGTGAGGGGGGCAAAAGGGTCTTTTCACATGTGATGGGGTGTATGTAGGGCTGAGACCCTCTCCCCTTCCTATTGTCTTCCTCCTCTACTTCTTCTCTCCATTTCTCTCACTTTCTCTCTCTAGAGATCTCTCCAAAGCTTGGAGAAGTGGTGGATTGGAGCTTGGAAAAGGACTTCCAAGGTGCAAAGAAGCTTCTTGGTGCAAGTAGAAGCTTGGGGAACCCGCGGTTAAGGTTAGTTCCTCACGTTTTGGGTTCAAACCTTGGAATTGATCTAGTATTTTGAGGTTTTTGAAAACCCTAGGCAATCTAAACCACAAAACGTGGAGATTGGCCAAGAGATTTTGAGGTTCTACATGCATGCATGTGAAACCTAGGTAAAATGAGGGTTTTTGCCATGGGAGGTTCTAAAAATATTTGGACCTTCGGGAATTGCAATTGAGGCATAGGAAATCATGTTAGAACACTTGATTTCATGTATTGAGTTGATTTAAGGGTTCGTAACGAGTATCGAACCATTCTCTTGTAGAAGCTTGGGTTGAAGCAAGAACTCAAGGCTTGGAGACCTAGGAGCTCAAAGAATACAAGAATTTGGAAGCTCTTGAGGTGGGTTTGTGTTTACCGAAGTGATTAGGTCACTTCCATGTCTAGGGTAAATATCTATTTAAAGATAAAATGGTATGTATGGTGAACCCTAGGACTTGCATGTTGGCAAAGATGAAAATCATGATAGGTAGAGCCATGAGCTTCTATTGCATGTTATAGAATTCAAATATATTTCTATTATCTATACTTGTTATGTGATTTCATGTATGATTGGAACCTAGTGTCGAGAACATAGGTTGGAACATGAGAATGGAACCTAGAGTCCTGGAACCTAGGTTGAGAACGAGAAAGTAAACCTAGTGTCATTGAACATAGGTGAGACTTAGTGACTTGAACCTAGGGTCATGAGACTTAGGTTGGCAAGTGTGAAATGTGATAGATGGGATGTGCAACGAGGTTGCTATCCCGGGTATGCGACGAGTTCGCTACCCATGCCATGTGATGGCGGTGTTGAGATGGGATGTGCAACGAGGTTGCTATCCCGTGTATGCGACGAGTTCGCTACCCATGCCATGTGATGGCGGTGTTGAGATGGGATGTGCAACGAGGTTGCTATCCCGGGTATGCGACGAGTTCGCTACCCATGCCATATGATGGCGGTGTTGAGATGGGATGTGCAACGAGGTTGCTATCCCGGGTATGCGACGATTCCGCTACCCGTGCCATGTGATGGCGGTGTTGAGGTGGGGTATGCAACGGTTTTGCTATCCCGAGTATGCGACGATTTCGCTATTCGAACACGGAGGTGACGATTTCACTCCTTGCATGTTGGAACTATTATGGTGATGCGGCGATTCCGAAACCATAAGTTTATGACAAGTAGTTGAACTTGGTCAATGTGAAATATAGGATGAACCTAGGAGAAAATAAAAAATGGACATTTTATTTGGTTGCATCCTTTATGTTTATTTACAAGCATGTAAATAATTGTTGCATAGTTATTTGTGATCTAACTTATGCATATGGTGTTTCTTTGGACCTGGTGGGTCGAGCTTCTCTCTTGGGTGGCCTTACCCACTGGGAACTATGTTTATAGTACTCACCCCACGTTTTTCAGGTCCTTCCGCGAGTGAGGCGGCGGAGCGAGGCAAGGGTTTGGCTCTCTAGATAGCAGCCCTTCCATTTTGGTGATACATAGAGTTGTACCCCTAGTCTTGGACATTGATAGTATAGGGGTTTTCATTGATTATATGCAACTTGTATATTCCATGATTTTGGAACTTGATGTATGGAATGGAAATGAAAGAAAAGAAAATTTTGGGCATGTATAAATGTGCAATTGTGATGTAATAGAAGTAGAACTTCTTTATGTTGATGCTTTTCTTGTGCAACTCTTGTACTCCGTTCCTAGTTGGAAACTCGTGGACATGCTTGTGTTGTGACGCCTTGGGCGGGTAGAAGAGACTCTATCCGTTCGGCGGGTCTGGGGCATGCGCCCGTGCGGTTATCCTTTCCACCTAGTTGGTGTTAAAGGCCCGACGGGGCGTGACAGACTGAGGTGGTATCAGAGCGTAGAAACGTCTAGGTGGACCTAAGAAACCATAGGATGGAAAAGACCCTAGGAGTGTAGGCTCGTGAGTGACGAGATCTTTGATTGTGGCGAAAGATAAGTGACTGGGTTATGTTCTTATACCTCTAGTTGGAAATAGAGGTAGATTCGAGGTGTGTCTTATTCTTCTCCAAGTGTGTTCGTGTTGGCGGCCAACAACATGAAACCAAGTGAGGGGAATAAGGACCCTTGTGTGACTTTCGCCTAGATTGGGTTCACGTTTATGTTCGTGAAACATTATGTTGGAATGACTTTGAATGTCACGAAATGACGAAAGTCGTTGTGTTTTCAGGAGATAATGGTACGTGGACGGCCTCCTACGAGGGCTGGGCTCGGAGGATCGAGCGCGGCTCCTGAACAACTCGGGGAGGGCGAGAACTCGGGTCTTCGTGATCAGTTGACCGAGTTGATGGGCGTGGTTCGGCGGCAGGCCGAAGCCATGCAGCAACAGGAGGAGCAAATTAAAAAGCTCCAGGGTGAGATGGCGCAGCAAGCGGCTGTGGTTAGGGAGGAGAGAACGGGAGCGCCTCCGGCCTATTCTTCGGCACCGGTCGAGGAGGTGACACCGGCGCCGGCTGTGGAGCCGCCGGTGTAGTACACTGAATTTCAGTGTATCGTACCGAACTTCTACAAATTGTAGAGTTCCGATGGAAAAATAGCAAGAGAGGCTATATGTGAGGCTTCAGCCAAGTTTGGGACTTGTGAGAAGTGTTTTCGGCACAAATGAGGCGCGAAAACGGACTTCGAAAAGTTAAAACTGCTAAACTTGTGAAGTCTGCACTGGATTCCGGTATGTGGACCTCCATACCGGTACTGAAGTGATTAGTACCGGTATGTGATGAGGGGTATACCGGAATGCCATGGTTGAAACCGAGAACCCAGCTCTCGGGTTCTGCGGAATCCTCCGGGTTATACCGGAATAGCACACGTATACCGGTATGCAAAATACCGGTATACAGTGTTACGAAATTCCAGTTTTGGCTGGTTGTTTGTGTTGTTTGTGGAGAGGGGCAAAACAGTCTTTTCACATGTATTACGGGTGTATGAAGGGCTGAGACCTTCTCCCCTTCTCATTGTCTTCCTCTCTACTTCTCCTCTCCATCTCCTTCACTTTCTCTCTCTAGAGATCTCTCCAAAACTTGGAGAAAATGGTGGATTGATCTTGGAAAAGGCTTCCAAAGGAGAAAAGAAGCTTCTTGGTGCAAGAAGAAGCTTGGGGAACTCGTGATTAAGGTTAGTTCCTCACGTTTTGGATTCAAACCTTGGATTTAATCCTTTGAAATGAGATTTTTGGGAACCCTAGGCAATCTAAAACACAAAATGTAGAGATTGGCCAAGAAATTTTGTGGTTCTACATGCATGCATGTGAAACCTAGGTTAAATGAGGGTTTTTGCCTTGGGAGGTTCTAAAAATATTTGGACCTTCGAAAATTGCAATTGAGGCATAGGAAGTCATGTTAGAATGCTTGATTTCGAGTATTGATTTGAATTATGAGTTCGTAACGAGTAACGAACCGTTTTCTGGTAGAAGCTTGGGTTGAAGCAAGAACTCAAGGCTTGGACACTTTGGGGCTTGAAGAATACAAGAATTTCGAAGCTCTTAAGGTGGGTTTGTGTTTACCGAAGTGATTAGGTCAATTCCATGTCTAGGGTAAATATCCATTTAAAAATAAAATGGTATGTGTTGTGAACCCTAGAACTTGCATGTTGGCAAAGGTAAAATCATGATAGGTAGAGCAATGAGCTCCTATTGCATGATATAGAATTCAAGTATAATTCAATTATCTATACTTGTCGCATGGTTGCATGTATATGATTGAACCTAGGGTTATTGAGCATAGGTTGGAACATGTGAGAATAGAACCTAGTGTTATTGAACATAGGTTGGAACATGTGAGAATAGAACCTAATGTCATTGAACATAGGTCGGAACATGTGAGAATAGAACCTAGTGTCATTGAACATAGGTTGGAACATGTGAGAATAGAACCTAGTGTTATTGAACATAGGTTGGAACATGTGAGAATGAAACCTAGTGTCATTGAACCTAGGTTGAGAATGAGAAAGTAAACCTAGTGTTATTGAACATAGGTGAGACTTAGTGACTTGAACCTAAGGTCATGAGACTTAGGTTGGCAAGTGAAAAATGTGAACAACGGGATGTGCGACGATTTTGCTATCCCGGGTAGGCGACGATTTCGCTACCATGCCACGAGTTGGCGGTGTTGAAACGGGATGTGCGACGATTTTGCTATCCCGGGTAGGCGACGATTTCGCTACCATGCCATGAGTTGGCGGTGTTGACACGGGATGTGCGACGATTTTGCTATCCCGGGTATGCGACGATTTCGCTACCACGCCATGAGTTGGCGGTGTCGAGATGGGATGTGCGACGAGGTTGCTATCCCGGGTATGCGACGAGTTCGCTACCCATGCCATGTGATGGCGGTGTTGAGATGGGGTATGCGACGATTTTGCTATCCCGAGTATGCTACGAGTTCGCTACTCGAACTAGGAGGTGACGAGTTCACTCCTTGAATGTTGGAACCCTTATGGTAAGACGGCGATTCCGAAACCATAAGTAAATGGCAAGTAATTGAACTTAGTCAATGTGAAATATAGGATGAACATAGGAGAGAATGATAATTTACATTTCATTTGGTTGCATCCTTTATGTTTATTTACAAGCATGTAAATAAGTGTTGCATAGTTATTTGTGATCTAACTTATGCATATGGTGTTTCTTTGGACCTGGTGGGTCGAGCTTCTCTCTTGGGTGGCCTTACCCACTGGGAACTATGTTTATAGTTCTCACCCCACGTTTTCCAGGTCCTTCCGTGAGTGAGGCGGCGGAGCGAGGCAAGGGTTTGGCTCTCTAGATAGCGGCCCTTCTATTTTGGAGATACATAGAGTTGTACCCCTAGTCTTGGACTTTGATAGTATAGGGGATTTCCATTACATGTATGAAACTTATGTATTCCATAGTTTTGGAACATGGTGTATGGAATGAAAAGAAAGAAAAGAAAATTTTGGGCATGTATAAATGTGCAATGTGATGTAATAGAAGTAGGACTTCTTTATGTTGATGCTTTCCTTGTGCAACTCTTGTACTCCGTTCCTAGTTGGAACATTGTGGATAAGCTTGTGTTGTGACGCCTTGGGCGGGTAGAAGAGGCTCTATCCGTTCGGCGGGTCTGGGGCATGCGCCCGTGCGGTTATCCTTTCCACCTAGTTGGTGTTAAAGGCCCGACGGGGCATGACAGACTGAGGTGGTATCAGAGAATAGAAACGGTCTAGGTGGACCTAAGAAAACCCTAGGATGGAAAAGACCCTAGGAGTGTAGGCTCGTGAGTGACGAGATCTTTGAAGTGGCGAAAGATAAGTGATTGGGTTATGTCCTTATGCCTCTAGTTGGAAATAGAGGTAGATTCGAGGTGTGTCTTATTCTTCGCCAAGTGTGTTCGTGTTGGCGGCCGACAACATGAAACCAAATGAGGAGAATAAGGACCCTTGTGTGACTTTCGCCTAGATTGGGTTCACGTTTATTTTCGTGAAATATAATGTTGCGAATGACTTTGAATGTCATGAAATGACCAAAGTCGTTGTGTTTTCAGGAGATAATGGTACGTGGACGGCCTCCTATGAGGGCTGGGCTCGGAGAATCGAGCGCGACTCCCGAACAACTCGGGGAGGGCGAGAACTCGGGTCTTCGTAATGAGTTGACCGAGTTGATAGGCGTGGTTCGGCGACAGGCCGAAGCCATGCAACGACAGTAGGAGCAGATTAAAAAGCTCCAAGACGAGATGGCGCAGCAAGCGGCTGCGATTAGGGAGGAGAGGTTGGGAGTCCCTCCGGCCTCTGCTTCGGCACCGGCCGAGGAGGTGACACCGGCGCCGGCTGTGGTGCCACCGGCATCACCGATTGTAGCCGGTGGGTCGGGTACTCCTATGCCTGACACCGAGATGGAGGATGCGGAGCGATAGCGCGCACTTGCGGCTCTCATGAGGTTCAAGAAGTTCAACCCGCCTATCTTTAGCGGGGAGAACGTGGATCCATGGGACGTGGAAACGTGGATCGACGCGTTGGAGACGCTCTTCGAGGATTTGTATACCTTGGAGAGGGACAAGGTGCACCTCGCCGCTCATTGTTTAGAGCGATCGGCGAAGGTGTGGTGGAAGGGAGTCCGGCGTGATCGACTCTCTAGCCTTCCGCCACCGACGTGGGAGGAATTTCGGGGCATGGTGTTCGCTGCCTACTTCCCCGATAGCGAGAAAAGGAAACATCAAGAAAGGTTCCGGAAGTTGAAGCAAGGGAACCGCATCGTGCGCAAGTACGAGAGGGAGTTCTCATACATTATTAATTGTGTACCGCACATTGTCCGCGGAGAGTTGGACAAGGTCGACTGTTTCGTGCGCGGGCTTCGACCGGAGATCTTTTGGGCGGTGCACGCCCTTAAGCTACAGACCTTTGCGGAGGTCTTGGACCGTGCTCTTTGGGTGGAGCACGGGAATGCATGTGCGCGCGAGGAGCGCGAGTCGTGGGAAAAAGAAAAAGAAAAGGGAAAGAAGCGACCGGCGGGTGGCTCGGGTCGGCAATCTAGCTCAAAGCGACCCCCGAAGCACTCGCAGTCGCAAAACCAATCGCGAGGGTCCCGGCGGAAGCGACCCTCAACCCAGTGCTCGATTTGTAGCGGCCCCCACGGCCCTCAGCAATGTGATTATCGTGAGGGCTGGTGCTACAAGTGCGGACAGCCGGGTCACATGCGGTACATCTGCCCGATGGATGATGGCCGAGCACCGTCGTCGGCATCGGCATTTGCACCACCGAGGCAACTTGCGGGCATCCCACCCGCGGCGATGTCGGCAGGCCGTACTCAGCCGCCCAGACCAGTGGAGGGCCAGCGGCCAGCGCCCAGTGGACGGGTATTCGCCTCACAGGTGGAGGAGCCTTCTGCCCAGGATGATGTCGTGGCAGGTATTGTGTTAATTAAAGGCATTCGATGTAGAGCTTTGTTTGATACTGGTGCATCGCATTCATTCATTGCTCGATCATTTGCTATTGCACACGGAATAGAAATTGTAGATGCCACACATGCAAGAACTGTGCAAGTACCTGAACACACCTTTTGCGTATATCACGCGTGTGTAGACTGCCCCGTGAGGGTTGAAAACTGGATCATGCCAGCTGACTTGCTGGTGTTAAATCGAATGAACGAGTATGATTTGATCCTAGGAATGGATTGGCTCTCGAGGTATCACGCCACTATTGATTGTGAGAGCCGGATAATGAGGTTTAAAGAACCCGGGCACAAAGAGTTTGTGTACCGTGGTTGCAAGAGTTCGCTCTTTGCGTCAATGGTGTCCACGTCGCAAGCAAGGAAGCTTATTGCTAGTGGTTGCATTGCCTACTTGGCGACGGTAGTGGATGACCGAAAAGAAGTGTTGGGGCTCGAGGACATTCCTATAGTCCAAGAGTTCTCGGATGTGTTTCCGACGGAGTTACCCGAAATGCCACCGGACCGGGAAATAGAATTCGTGATCGATTTGCTCCCGGGTACGGCGCCTATTTCTAAGGCCCCGTACAGGATGGCACCCGCGGAACTGAAGGAATTGAAAGCACAATTGCAAGATTTGATTGACAAGGGTTTCATAAAGCCAAGTGTGTCACCTTGGGGAGCCCATGTTCTATTTGTGCAAAAAAAGGACGGTTCGCTGCGGTTATGTGTAGATTACCGCGAGTTGAATAAAGTGACCGTCAAGAATAAGTACCCGTTACCCCGAATTGATGACTTATTCGATCAGTTGCAAGGGTCTCGGGTGTATTCAAAGATTGATTTGCAATCCAGTTATCACCAATAGAAGATCAAACCGGAGGATGTGCATAAGACCGCATTTAGGACGCGGTATGGACACTATGAATTCAAGGTTATGCCTTTCGGGCTTACCAATGCCCCGGCAGCGTTCATGGATTTAATGAACCGTGTGTTCAAACCACTATTGGATCAATTTGTGGTTGTGTTCATAGATGATATTCCTGTCTACTCCCGGAGTGAAGAGGAACATAAAGAGCACCTAAGGATTGTGCTTCAAGTTCTTTGAGAGAACAAGTTGTTCGCCAAGATGAAAAAGTGCAAATTTTGGATTCGTGAGGTCGCTTTCTTGGGTCATGTGATCTCCGCGGAAGGAGTATCGGTGGACTCTAGGAAAGTTGAGGCAATCAAGGATTGGCCTCGCCCGACCAATGTCACAGAATTGCGAAGCTTTTTGGGTCTTGCGGGGTACTATCGGCGGTTCGTGAAGGGATTTTCAAAAATCTCCGGTCCACTAACGCGTCTTACCCGCAAGGGAGCCAAATATGTTTGGAGCGAGGAATGCGACCAAAGCTTTAAGGAGCTAAAGGAAAGGTTGACTTCGGCTCCGGTTCTCGCCCTGCCGATTGCGGGGGAGAGCTTTGTGGTGTATAGTGATGCATCACGGTGTGGTCTTGGGTGTGTGCTTATGCAAAGAGGACAAGTAATAGCATATGCCTCTCGACAGCTAAAGAGCTATGAGCAAAATTATCCCACCCACGACTTAGAGCTTGCGGCGGTGGTCTTCGCACTTAAGTTGTGGAGACACTATTTGTACGGGGAACACTGTGAGGTTTACACGGATCATAAAAGCTTAAAGTATTTATTCACTCAAAAGGAGTTGAATTTGAGGCAGCGGAGGTGGTTGGAGTTGATAAAGGATTACGACTTAACCATCTTGTACCACCCCGGTAGAGCCAATGTGGTGGCCGATGCGCTCAGTAGAAAATCCGTGGAGAACTTCGCAACTGAGATGACGGGACAAATGCCGTTAATCAAGGAAATGGGCCGGTTTGACTTGGAAGTCGTGGCCCCGGGCGTCCCCGCTAGACTTATGAATCTCGAGATTTGGCCAACTTTGTTGGAGCAAATAAAAGAAAAGCAATCCGGTGATCCGGAACTCCAAAAGGTGCGGAGTACTATCGAGAGCGGGCGCGCCGGTGATTTTCATGTAGACTCGAAGGGCGCAATTCGATTCCGAAATCGATTGTACGTGCCAAAAGTCGAGGATATTCGTGGGGAGATCTTGAAAGAAGCTCATACTTCTCCCTATGCGATTCACCCGGGCGGCACCAAAATGTACAAGGATCTTAAATTACATTATTGGTGGCCGGGGATGAAACTTGATGTTGGACGCTTTGTGGCACAATGCTTAGTACCAACAGGTGAAGGCCGAGCATCGCTTTCCGGCGGAAAAATTGCAAGGGTTGCCCATTCCAGTTTGGAAGTGGGAGAACATAGCAATGGACTTCGTTGTGGGTTTACCTCGATCACAAGGTGGCCACGACGCGATTTGGGTGCTGGTGGATCGTTTGTCAAAGTCGGCACACTTTTTGCCAATCCTCACCACTTGGTCGGGAGACAAGTTAGCACAAGTCTACCTGGACGAGATTATGCGGTTACACGGGGTCCCGACCTCGATAGTTTCATATCGAGATCCCCGTTTCACATCGCATTTTTGGAAAAGCTTGCAAGAAGCTTGGGGTACACGGCTCGATTTCAGTTCAGCATTTTATCCTCAAACTGACGGTCAATCAGAGAGCACAATTCAGATTTTGGACTTCAAGGGTGCATGGCCTACTCATTTGCCGATGGCTGAATTTGCTTACAATAATAGCTATCAATCTAGCATCGGTATGGCATCGTTTGAGGCCTTGTATGGAAGAAAATGCCGCTCTCCTATTCATTGGAGCGAAGTCGGCGAGAGAAGGGTCTTAGGACCGGATGTGTTGCGTGAAGCAGAGGAAAAGGTCCGCTTGGCATGCGAACGCTTATCGACGGCGCAATCTAGAAAAAAGAGTTATGCGGATCGACGTCGACGAGATTTGGAATTCGCGGTAGGAGACCGCGCCTTCTTGAAAGTGTCACCCATGAGAGGGGTGAAACGATTTGGTGTTCGGGGTAAGTTGAGTCCCCGTTACATTGGACCTTATGAGGTTTTGGAGCGTGTGGGATCCGTGGCATATCGGCTAGCTTTGCCGCCAAAACTTGCGGGGATACACAATGTGTTCCATGTATCGACGCTCCGCAAGTATATGTATGATCCGGCGCACGTCCTCGAGTATGTGCCTATAGAGCTTCATGAGGATATGACTTATGAGGAATTTCCCTTGTGTATCATGGATCGCGAGGTGAAAAATTTGAGGAACCGTGAAATTCCTTATGTAAAAGTACAATGGACGAATCCCGGTGAGCGCGAAGCTACGTGGGAATTGGAAAGCTCAATAAGGGAGCGGTTTCCTTACCTCTTCGCTGAGTCCAGCTGAGGTATGATTCAGTTTCGCGGCCGAAACTCTCTTTAAGGGGGGAGGAATGTAGTACACTGAATTTCAGTGCATCGTACCGAACTTCTATAAATTGTGGAGTTCCGATGGAAAAATAGCAAGAGAGGCTATATGTGAGGCTTCAGCCAAGTTTGGGACTTGTGAGAAGTATTTTCGGCGCAAATGAGGCGCGAAAATGGACTTCGAAAAGTTAAAACTGCTAAACTTATGAAGTCTGCACTGGATTCCGGTATGTGGACCTCCATACCGGTACTGAAGTGATTAGTACCGGTATGTGATGAGGGGTATACCGGAATGCCATGGTTGAAACCGAGAACCCAGCTCTCGGGTTCTGCGGAATCCTCCGGGGTATACCGGAATAGCACCCGTATACCGGTATGCAATGCACATACCGGTATACAGTGTTACGAAATTCCAGTTTTGGCTGGTTGTTTGTGTTGTTTGTGTTGTTTGTGGAGAGGAGCAAAACAGTCTTTTCACATGTATTGGGGGTGTATGAAGGGCTGAGACCTTCTCCCCTTCTCATTGTCTTTCTCTCTACTTCTCCTCTCCATCTCCTTCACTTTCTCTCTCTAGAGATCTCTCCAAAACTGGGAGAAAAGGGTGGATTGATCTTGGAAAAGGCTTCCAAAGGAGAAAAGAAGCTTCTTGGTGCAAGAAGAAGCTTGGGGAACTCGTGATTAAGGTTAGTTCCTCACGTTTTGGGTTCAAACCTTGGATTTAATCCTTTGAAATGAGGTTTTTGGGAACCCTAGGCAATCTAAAACACAAAATGTGGAGATTGGCCAAGAAATTTTGTGGTTCTACATGCATGCACGTGAAACCTAGGTTAAATGAGGGTTTTTGCCTTGGGAGGTTCTAAAAATATTTGGACCTTCGGGAATTGCAATTGAGGCATAGGAAATCATGTTAGAATGCTTGATTTCGAGTATTGAGTTGAATTATGGGTTCGTAACGAGTAACGAACCGTTTTCTTGTAGAAGCTTGGGTTGAAACAAGAACTCAAGGCTTGGACACTTAGGGGCTTGAAGAATATAAGAATTTGGAAGCTCTTGAGGTGGGTTTGTGTTTACCGAATTGATTAGGTCACTTCCACGTCTAGGGTAAATATCCATTTAAAAATTAAATGGTATGTGTTGTGAACCCTAGAACTTGCATGTTGGCAAAAGTAAAATCATGATAGGTAGAGCAATGAGCTCCTATTGCATGATATAGAATTCAAGTATAATTCAATTTGCATGTATAATTGAACCTAGTGTTATTGAACATAGGTTGGAACATTTGAGAATAGAACCTAGTGTTATTGAACATAGGTTGGAACATGTGAGAATAGAACCTAGTGTCATTGAACATAGGTTGGAACATGTGAAAATAGAACCTAGTGTCATTGAACATAGGTTGGAACATGTGAGAATAGAACCTAGTGTTATTGAACATAGGTTGGAACATGTGAGAATGAAACCTAGTGTCATTGAACCTAGGTTGAGAATGAGAAAGTAAACCTAGTGTTATTGAACATAGGTGAGACTTAGTGACTTGAACCTAAGGTCATGAGACTTAGGTTGGCAAGTGAAAAATGTGAACAACGGGATGTGCGACGATTTTGCTATCCCGGGTAGGCGACGATTTCGCTACCATGCCACGAGTTGGCGGTGTAGAAACGGGATGTGCGACGATTTTGCTATAGCGGGTAGGCGACGATTTCGCTACCATGCCATGAGTTGGCGGTGTTGACACGGGATGTGCGAAGATTTTGCTATCCCGGGTATGCGACGATTTCACTACCACGCCATGAGTTGGCGGTGTCGAGATGGGATGTGCGACGAGGTTGCTATCCCGGGTATGCGACGAGTTCGCTACCCATGCCATGTGATGGCGGTGTTGAGATGGGGTATGCGACGATTTTGCTATTCCGAGTATGCGACGAGTTCGCTACTCGAACTAGGAGGTGACGAGTTCACTCCTTGAATGTTGGAATCCTTATGGTAAGACGGCGATTCCGAAACAATAAGTAAATGACAAGTAATTGAACTTAGTCAATGTGAAATATAGGATGAACCTAGGAGAGAATGATAATTTACATTTCATTTGGTTGCATCCTTTATGTTTATTTACAAGCATGTAAATAAGTGTTGCATAGTTATTTGTGATCTAACTTATGCATATGGTGTTTCTTTGAACCTGGTGGGTCGAGCTTCTCTCTTCGGTGGCCTTACCCACTGGGAACTATGTTTATAGTTCTCACCCCACGTTTTCCAGGTCCTTCCGCGAGTGAGGCGGCGGAGCGAGGCAAGGGTTTGGCTCTCTAGATAGCGGCCCTTCCATTTTGGTGATACATAGAGTTGTACCCCTAGTCTTGGACTTTGATAGTATAGGGGATTTCCATTACATGTATAAAACTTATGTATTCCATAGTTTTGGAACATGGTGTATGGAATGAAAAGAAAGAAAAGAAAATTTTGAGCATGTATAAATGTGCAATGTGATGTAATAGAAGTAGGACTTCTTTATGTTGATGCTTTCCTTGTGCAACTCTTGTACTCCGTTCCTAGTTGGAACATTGTGGATAAGCTTGTGTTGTGACGCCTTGGGCGGGTAGAAGAGGCTCTATCCGTTCGGCGGGTCTGGGGCATGCGCCCGTGCGATTATCCTTTCCACCTAGTTGGTGTTAAAGGCCCGACGGGGCGTGACACTTGTTGCATGGTTGCATGTATGATTGGAACCAAGTGTTATTGAACATAGGTTGGAACATGTGAGAATAGAACCTAGTGTTATTGAACATAGGTTGGAACATGTGAGAATAGAACCTAGTGTGTGAGAATAGAACCTAGTGTTATTGAACATAGGTTGGAACATGTGAGAATAGAACCTAGTGTTATTGAACATAGGTTGGAACATGTGAGAATGGAACCTAGTGTCATTGAACATAGGTTGGACATGAGATTGGAACCTAGAGTCATGGAACCTAGGTTGAGAATGAGAAAGTAAACCTAGTGTCATTGAACATAGGTGAGACTTAGTGACTTGAACCTAAGGTCATGAGACTTAGGTTGGCAAGTGAAAAATGTGAACAACGGGATGTGCGACGATTTTGCTATCCCGGGTAGGCGACGATTTTGCTACCATGCCACAAGTTGGCGGTGTTGAAACGGGATGTGCGACGATTTTGCTATCCCGGGTAGGCGACGATTTTGCTACCATGCCATGAGTTGGCGGTGTTGACACGGGATGTGCGACGATTTAGCTATCCCGGGTATGCGACGATTTCGCTACCACGCCATGAGTTGGCGGTGTCGAGATGGGATGTGCGACGAGGTTGCTATCCCGGTTATACGACGAGTTCGCTACCCATGCCATGTGATGGCGGTGTTGAGATGGGGTATGCGACAATTTTGCTATCCCGAGTTTGCGACGAGTTCGCTACTCGAACTAGGAGGTGACGAGTTCACTCCTTGAATGTTGGAACCCTTATGGTGAGACGGCGATTCCGAAACCATAAGTAAATGACAAGTAATTGAACTTAGTCAATATGAAATATAGGATGAACCTAGGAGAGAATGATAAGTTATATTTTATTTGGTTGCATCCTTTATGTTTATTTACAAGCATGTAAATAATTGTTGCATAGTTATTTGTGATCTAACTTATGCATATGGTGTTTCTTTGGACCTGGTGGGTCGAGCTTCTCTCTTGGGTGGCCTTACCCACTGGGAACTATGTTTATAGTTCTCACCCCACGTTTTTCAGGTCCTTCCGCGAGTGAGGCGGCGGAGCGAGGCAAGGGTTTGGCTCTCTAGATAGCGGCCCTTCCATTTTGGTGATACATAGAGTTGTACCCCTAGTCTTGGACTTCGATAGTATAGGGGATTTCCATTACATGTATGAAACTTATGTATTCCATAGTTTTGGAACATGGTGTATGGAATGAAAAGAAAGAAAAGAAAATTTTGGACAAGTATAAATGTACAATGTGATGTAATAGAAGTAGAACTTCTTTATGTTGATGCTTTCCTTGTGCAACTCTTGTACCCCGTTTCTAGTTGGAACCTCGTGGATAAGCTTGTGTTGTGACGCCTTGGGCGGGTAGAAGGGACTCTATCCGTTCGGCGGGTCTGGGGCATGCGCCCGTGCGGTTATCCTTTCCACCTAGTTGGTCTTAAAGGCCCGACGGGGCATGACAGACTGAGGTGGTATCAGAGCGTAGAAACGGTCTAGGTGGACCTAAGAAAACCCTAGGATGGAAAAGACCCTAGGAGTGTAGGCTCGTGAGTGACGGGATCTTTGATGTGGCGAAAGATAAGTGATTGGGTTATGTCCTTATGCCTCTAGTTGGAAATAGAGGTAGATTCGAGGTGTGTCTTATTCTTCGCCAAGTGTGTTCATGTTGGCGGCCGACAACATGAAACCAAGTGAGGGGAATAAGGACCCTTGTGTGACTTTCGCCTAGATTGGGTTCACGTTTATTTTCGTAAAATATAGTGTTGCGAATGACTTTGAAGGTCATGAAATGACCAAAGTCGTTATTTTTCAGGAGATAATGGTACGTGGACGGCCTCCTACGAGGGCTGGGCTCGGAGAATCGAGCGCGGCTCCCAAACAACTCGGGGTGGGTGAGAACTCGTGTCTTCGTAATGAGTTGACCGAGTTGATGGGCGTGGTTCGACGGCAGGCCGAAGCCATGCAGCGACAGGAAGAGCAAATTAAAAAGCTCCAAGATGAGATGGCGCAGCAAGCGGCTGTGATTAGGGAGGAGAGGTTGGGAGTACCTCCGGCCTCTGCTTCGGCACCGGCCGAGGAGGGGACACCGGCGTCGGCTGTGGCGCCACCGGCATCACCGATTGTAGCCGGTGGGTCGGGTACTCCTATGCCCGACTCCGAGATGGAGGATGTCGAGCGAGAGCGCGCACTTGCGGCTCTCATGAGGTTCAAGAAGTTCAACCCGCCTATCTTTAGCGGGGAGAACGTGGATCCATGGGACGTGGAAACGTGGATCGACGCGTTGGAGACGCTCTTCGAGGATTTGTATACCTTGGAGAGGGACAAGGTGCACCTCGCCGCTCATTGTTTGGAGCGATCGGCGAAGGTGTGGTGGAAGGGAGTCCGGCGTGATCGACTCCCTAGCCTTCCGCCACCGACGTGGGAGGAGTTTCGGGGTATGGTATTTACCGCCTACTTCCCCGATAGCGAGAAAAGGAAACTTCAAGAAAGGTTCCGTAAATTGAAGCAAGGGAACGCACCGTGCGCGAATACGAGAGGGAGTTCTCGTACTTTATTAATTGCGTACCGCACTTTGTCCGCGGAGAGTTGGACAAGGTCGACTGTTTTGTGCGCGGACTTCGACCAGAGATCTTTCGGGCGGTGCACGCCCTTAAGCTACAGACCTTTGCGGAGGTCTTGGACCGTGCTCTTTGGGTGGAGCACGGGAATGCATGTGCGTGCGAGGAGTGCGAGTCGTGGGAAAAAGAAAAAGAAAAAGAAAAGGGAAAGAAGCGACCGGCGGGTGGCTCGGGTGGGCAGTCTAGCTCTAAGCGTCCCCCGAAGCACTCGCAGTCGCAAAACCAATCGCGAGGGTCCCCGCGGAACCGACCCTCAACCCAGTGCCCGATTTGTAGCGGCCCCCACGGCCCTCAGCAATGTGATTATCGTGAGGGCCGGTGCTACAAGTGCGGACAGCCGGGTCACATGCGGTACAACTGCCCGATGGATGATGGCCGAGCACCGTCGTCGGCATCGGCGTTTGCACCACCGAGGCAGCTTGCGGGCATCCCACCCGCGGCGATGTCGGCAGGCCGTACTCAGCCGTCGAGACCAGTGGAGGGCCAGCGGCCAGCGCCCAGTGGACCGGTATTCGCCTCACAGGTGGAGAAGCCTTCTGCCCAGGATGATGTCGTGGCAGGTTTTGTGTTAATTAATGGCATTCGATGTAGAGCTTTGTTTGATACTGGTGCATCGCATTCATTCATTGCTCGATCATTTGCTATTGCACACGAAATAGAAATTGTAGATGCCACACATGCAAGAACTGTGCAAGTACCTGAATACACCTTTTGCGTACATCACGCGTGTGTAGACTGTCTAGTGAGGGTTGAAAACTGGATCATGCCAGCTGACTTGCTGGTGTTAAATCGAATGAACGAGTATGATTTGATCCTAGGGATAGATTGTCTCTCGAGGTATCACGCCACTATTGATTGGGAGAGCCGGATAGTGAGGTTTAAAGAACCCGGGCACAAAGAGTTTGTGTACCGTGGTTGCAAGAGTTCGCTCTTTGCGTCAATGGTGTCCACGTCGCAAGCAAGGAAGCTTATTGCTAGTGGATGCATTGCCTACTTGGCGACGGTAGTGGATGACCGAAAAGAAGTGTTGGGGCTCGAGGACATTCCTATAGTCCAAGAGTTCCCGGATGTGTTTCCTACGGAGTTGCCCGGAATGCCACCGGACCGGGAAATAGAATTCGTGATCGATTTGCTCCCGGGTACGGCGCCGATTTCTAAGACCCCGTACAGGATGGCACTTGCGGAACTGAAGGAATTGAAAGCACAATTGCAAGATTTAATGGACAAGGGTTTTGTAAAGCCAAGTGTGTCACCTTGGGGAACCCCTGTTCTATTTGTGCGGAAAAAAGACGGTTCACTACGGTTATGTGTGGATTACCGTGAGTTGAACAAAGTCACCGTCAAGAATAAGTACCCGTTACCCCGAATTGATGACTTGTTCGATCAGTTGCAAGGGTCTCGGGTGTATTCAAAGATTGATTTGCAATCCGGTTATCACCAATTGAAGATCAAATCGGAGGATGTGCATAAGACCGCCTTTAGGACGCGGTATGGACACTATGAATTTACGGTTATGCCTTTCGGGCTTACCAATGCCCCGGCGGCGTTCATGGGTTTAATGAACTGTGTGTTCAAACCATTATTGGATCAATTTGTGGTTGTGTTCATAGATGATATTCTTGTCTACTCTCGGAGTGAAGAGGAACATAAAGAGCACCTAAGGATTGTGCTTCAAGTTCTTCGAGAGAACAAGTTGTTCGCCAAGATGAAAAAGTGCGAATTTGGATTCGTGAGGTCGCTTTCTTGGGTCATGTGATCTCCACGGAAGGAGTATCGGTGGACTCTATGAAAGTTGAGGCAATCAAGGATTGGCCTCGCCCGACCAATGTCACGGAAATACGAAGCTTTTTGGGTCTTGTGGGGTACTATCAGCGGTTCGTGGAGGGGTTTCCAAAAATCTCCGGTCCACTAACGCGTCTTACCCGCAAGGGGGCCAAATATGTTTGGAGCGAGGAATGCGACCAAAGCTTTAAGGAGCTAAAGGAAAGGTTGACTTCGGCTCCGGTTCTCGCCTTGCCGATTGCGGGGGAGGGCTTTGTGGTGTATAGTGATGCATCACGGCGTGGTCTTGGGTGTGTGCTTATGCAAAGAGGACAAGTAATAGCATATGCCTCTCGACAGCTAAAGAGCTATGAGCAAAATTATCCCTCCCACGACTTAGAGCTTGCGGCGGTGGTCTTCGCACTTAAGTTGTGGAGACACTATTTGTACGGGGAACATTGTGAGGTTTACACGGATCATAAAAAAATAAAGTATTTATTCACTCAGAAGGAGTTGAACTTGAGGCAGCGGAGATGGTTGGAGTTGATAAAGGATTACGACTTAACCATCTTGTACCACCCCGGTAGAGCCAATGTGGTGGCCGATGCGCTCAGTAGAAAATCCGTGGAGAACTTCGCAATTGAGATGACGGACAAATGTCGTTGATCAAAGAAATGGGCCCGTTTGACTTGGAGGTCGTGGCCCCGGGCGTCCCCGCTAGACTTATGAATCTCGAGATTTGGCCAACTTTGTTGGAGCAAATAAAAGAAAAGCAATCCGGTGATCCGGAACTCCAAAAGGTGCGGAGTGCTATCGAGAGTGGGCGCGCCGGTGATTTTCTTGTAGACTCGTAGGGCGCAATTCGATTTCGAAATCGATTGTGCGTGCCAAAAGTCTCGGATATTCGTGGGAAGATCTTGAAAGAAGCTCATACTTCTCCCTATGCGATTCACCCGGGCGGCACCAAAATGTATAAGGATCTTAAATTACATTATTGGTGGCCGGGGATGAAACTTGATGTTGGACGCTTTGTGGCACAATGCTTAGTATGCCAACAGGTGAAGGCCGAGCGTCGCTTTCCGGCGGGAAAATTGCAAGGGTTGCCCATTCCAGTTTGGAAGTGGGAGAACATAGCAATGGACTTCGTTGTGGGTTTACCTCGATCACAAGGTGGCCACGAGCGATTTGGGTGCTGGTGGATCGTTTGTCAAAGTCGGCACACTTTTTGCCAATCCACACCACTTGGTCGGGAGACAAGTTAGCACAAGTCTACCTGGACAAGATTATGCGGTTACACGGGGTCCCGACCTCGATAGTTTCAGATCGAGATCCCCGTTTCACATCGCATTTTTGGAAAAGCTTGCAAGAAGCTTTGGGTACACGGCTCGATTTCAGTTCAGCATTTCATCCTCAAACTGACGGTCAATTGGAAAGGACAATTCAGATTTTGGAGGATATGCTACGAGCGTGTGTGTTGGACTTCAAGGGTGCATGACCTACTCATTTGCCGATGACTGAATTTGCTTACAATAATAGCTATCAATCTAGCATCGGTATGGCACCGTTTGAAGCCTTGTATGGAAGGAAATGCCGCTCTCCTATTCATTGGAGCGAAGTCGGCGAGAGAAGGGTCTTAGGACTGGATGTGTTGCGTGAAGCAGAGGAAAAGGTCCGCCTGGCACGCGAACGCTTATCGACGGCTCAATCTAGACAAAAGAGTTATGCGGATCGACGTCGACGAGATTTGGAATTCGCGGTAGGAGACCGCGTCTTCTTGAAAGTATCACCCATGAGAGGGGTGAAACGATTTGGTGTTCGGGGTAAGTTGAGTCCCCGTTACATTGGACCTTATGAGGTTTTGGAGCGTGTGAGATCCGTGGCATATCGGCTAGCTTTGCCGCCAAAACTTGCGGGGATACACAATGTGTTCCATGTATCGACGCTCCGCAAGTATATGTATGATCCGGCGCACGTCCTCGAGTATGTGCCTATAGAGCTTCATGAGGATATGACTTATGAGGAATTTTCCTTGTGTATCATGGATCGCGAGGTGAAAAATTTGAGGAACCGTGAAATTCCTTATGTAAAGGAACAATAGACGAATCACGGTGAGCGCGATGCTACGTGGGAATTGGAAAGCTCAATGAGGGAGCGGTTTCCTTACCTCTTCGCTGAGTCCAGCTGAGGTATGATTCAGTTTCGCGGCCGAAACTCTCTTTAAGGGGGGAGGAATGTAGTACACTGAATTTCAATGCATCGTACCGAACTTCTACAAATTGTGGAGTTCCGATGGAAAAATAGCAAGAGAGGCTATATGTGAGGCTTCGGCCAAGTTTGGGACTTGTGCGAAGTGTTTTCGGCGCAAATAAGGCGCAAAAACGGAATAGCACCCCCCGTATACCGGTGTGCAATGAACATACCGGTATACAGTGTTACGAAATTCCAGTTTTGGCTGGTTGTTTGTGTTGTTTGTGGAGAGGGGTAAAACAGTCTTTTCACATGTATTGGGGGTGTATGAAAGGCTGAGACCTTCTCCCCTTCTCATTGTCTTCCTCTCTACGTCTCCTCTCCATCTCCTTCACTTTCTCTCTCTAGAGATCTCTCCAAAACTTGGAGAAAATGGTGGATTGATCTTGGAAAAGGCTTCCAAAGGAGAAAAGAAGCTTCTTGGTGCAAAAAGAAGCTTGGGGAACTCGTGATTAAGGTTAGTTCCTCACGTTTTGGGTTCAAACCTTGGATTTAATCCTTTGAAGTGAGGTTTTTGGGAACCCTAGACAATCTAAAACACAAAATGTGGAGATTGGCCAAGAAATTTTGTGGTTCTACATGCATGCATGTGAAACCTAGGTTAAATGAGGGTTTTTGCCTTGGGAGGTTCTAAAAATATTTGGACCTTCGGGAATTACAATTGAGGCATAGGAAATCATGTTAGAATGCTTGATTTCGAGTATTGAGTTGAATTATGGGTTCGTAACGAGTAACGAACCGTTTTCTTGTAGAAGCTTGGGTTGAAGCAAGAACTCAAGGCTTGGACACTTAGGGGCTTGAAGAATACAAGAATTTGGAAGCTCTTAAGGTGGGTTTGTGTTTACCGAAGTGATTAAGTCACTTCCATGTCTATGGTAAATATCCATTTAAAGATAAAATGGTATGTGTTGTGAACCCTAGAACTTGCATGTTGGCAAAGGTAAAATCATGATAGGTAGAGCAATGAGCTCCTATTGCATGATATAGAATTCAAGTATAATTCAATTATCTATACTTGTTGCATGGTTGCATGTATGATTGGAACCTAGTGTTATTGAACATAGGTTGGAACATGTGAGAATAGAACCTAGTGTTATTGAACATAGGTTGGAACATGTGAGAATAGAACCTAGTGTGTGAGAATAGAACCTAGTGTTATTGAACATAGGTTGGAACATGTGAGAATAGAACCTAGTGTTATTGAACATAGGTTGGAACATGTGAGAATAGAACCTAGTGTCATTGAACATAGGTTGGACATGAGATTGGAACCTAGATTCATGGAACCTAGGTTGAGAATTAGAAAGTAAACCTAGTGTCATTGAACATAGGTGAGACTTAGTGACTTGAACCTAAGGTCATGAGACTTAGGTTGGCAAGTGAAAAATGTGAACAACGTGATGTGCGACGATTTTGCTATCCCGGGTAGGCGACGATTTCGCTACCATGCCACAAGTTGGCGGTGTTGAAACGGGATGTGCGACGATTTTGCTATCCCGGGTAGGCGACGATTTCGCTACCATGCCATGAGTTGGCGGTGTTGACACGGGATGTGCGACGATTTTGCTATCCCGGGTATGCGACGATTTCGCTACCACGCCATGAGTTGGCGGTGTCGAGATGGGATGTGCGACGAGGTTGCTATCCCGGGTATGCGACGAGTTCGCTACCCATGCCATGTGATGGCGGTGTTGAGATGGGGTATGCGTCGATTTTGCTATCCCGAGTATGCGACGAGTTCGCTACTCGAACTAGGAGGTGACGAGTTCACTCCTTGAATGCTGGAACCCTTATGGTGAGACGGCGATTCCGAAACCATAAGTAAATGACAAGTAATTGAACTTAGTCAATATGAAATATTGGATGAACCTAGGAGAGAATGATAAGTTATATTTTATTTGGTTGCATCCTTTATGTTTATTTACAAGCATGTAAATAATTGTTGCATAGTTATTTGTGATCTAACTTATGCATATGGTGTTTCTTTGGACCTGGTGGGTCGAGCTTCTCTCTTGGGTGGCCTTACCCACTGGGAACTATGTTTATAGTTCTCACCCCACGTTTTTCAGGTCCTTCCGCGAGTGAGGCGGCAGAGCGAGGCAAGGGTTTGGCTCTCTAGATAGCGTCCCTTCTATTTTGGTGATACATAGAGTTGTACCCCTAGTCTTGGACTTCGATAGTATAGGGGATTTCCATTACATGTATGAAACTTATGTATTCCATAGTTTTGGAACATGGTGTATGGAATGAAAAGAAAGAAAAGAAAAATTTGGGCAAGTATAAATGTGCAATGTGATGTAATAGAAGTAGAACTTCTTTATGTTGATGCTTTCCTTGTGCAACTCTTGTACTCCGTTCCTAGTTGGAACCTCGTGGATAAGCTTGTGTTGTGACGCCTTGGGCGGGTAGAAGGGACTCTATCCGTTCGGCGGGTCTGGGGCATGCGCCCGTGCGGTTATCCTTTCCACCTAGTTGGTGTTAAAGGCCCGACGGGGCATGACAGCCGGCATCACCGATTGTAGCCGGTGGGTCGGGTGCTCTTATGACCGATTTCGTGATGGAGGATGCGGAGCGAGAGCGCGCACTTGCGGCTCTCATGAGGTTTAAGAAGTTCAACCCGCCTATCTTCAACGGGGAGAACGTGGATCCATGGGATGTAGAGACGTGGATCGATGCTATTGAGATGCTCTTCGAGGATCTATATACCTTGGAGAGGGACAAGGTACATCTCGCCGCTCATTGTCTAGAGCGATAGGCGAAGGTGTGGTGGAAGGGAGTCCGACGTGATCGACTCTCTAGCCTTCCGCCACCGACGTGGGAGGAGTTTCGGGGTATGGTGTTCGCCGCCTACTTCCCCGATAGTGAGAAAAGGAAACTCCAAGAAAGGTTCCGTAAGTTGAAGCAAGGGAACCGCACCGTGCGCGAGTACGAGAGGGAGTTCTCATACATCATTAATTACATACCGCACGTTGTCCGTGGAGAGTTGGACAAGGTCGATTGCTTCGTGCGCGGGCTTCGACCGGAGATCTTTCGGGCGATTCACGCCCTCAAGCTACAGACCTTTGCGGAGGTCTTGGACCGTGCTCTTTGGGTGGAGCACGGGAATGCATGTGCACGCGAGGAGCGCGAATCTTGGGAGAGAGAGAAGGAAAAAGATAAAGAAAAGGGAAAGAAACGACCGGCGGGTGACTCGGGTGGGCAATCTAGCTCTAAGCGGCCCCCGAAGCACTCGCAGTCGTAGAACCAGTCGCGAGGGTCCCGGCGGAATCGACCCTCGACCCGGTGCCCGATTTGTAGCGGCCCCCACAACCCTCAGCAATGTGATTATCGTGAGGGCCGGTGCTACAAATTCGGACAGCCGGGACATATGCGATACAATTGCCCGATGGATGATGGCCGAGCACCATCGTCGGCATCGGCATTTGCATCGTCGAGACAGCTTGCGGGCATCCCACCCGCGGCGATGTCGGCTGGCCGTACACAGCCGCCGAGACCAGCTGAGGGCCAGCGACCAGCGCCCAGTGGACGGGTGTTCGCCTCGCAGGTGGAGGAGCCTTCTGCCCTGGAGGATGTCGTGGCAGGTATTGTGTTAATTAAAGGCATTCGATGTAGAGCTTTGTTTGATATTGGAGCATCGCATTCATTCATTGCTCGATCATTTGCTATAGCACATGGAATAGAAATTGTAGAAGCCACGCATGCAAGAACTATGCAAGTACCTGAACACACCTTTTGTGTACATCACGCGTGTGTAGATTGCCCAGTGAGGGTTAAAAACTGGATCATGACAGCTGATTTGCTGGTGTTAAATCGAATGAATGAGTATGATTTGATCCTAGGAATGGATTGGCTCTCGAGATATCACGCTACTATTGATTGTGAGAGCCGGATAGTGAGGTTTAGAGAACTCGGGCACAAGGAGTTTGTGTACCGTGGGTGCAAGAGTTTGCTCTTTGCGTCAATGGTGTCCACGTCGCAAGCAAGAAAGCTTATTGCTAGTGGTTGTGTCACGCCCCGGGTTACCTCTTCCCAAGCGCATGACCAGATCCGCCGCATACACAGTATCTCTACCATGTATACGAAGCGAAACAACAACCACAATAATCACACAGAGCTAAAGGTATCAACAGAGCTGCTATATAAATATATCAAAAGATCACTGTACATACATCATCCATAACTCTCATAAATAACTCACATATACAACACTGATGTCTCAGTCATACTGTATGTACAGACTCAACCATCTAACCAAAAATGGGTATACCTCTAGCCAAGTATCCGGGGAATAGCTCTACCCGACGGTCTCCTTTCCGCGCTCAGTATGCACAACTGGGGAAGAAGACTCTGCAAAAAGATGTCACCAATGGGTGTGAGAACTACTATCAATCAAGTAGTCCTCAGTGGGTACCGCCACCAGCCTCAGCGGTCTGCCCACTAAGTCCTCAATCTCAAGAGATATATAGAGAGCAACAAGGAAAGTAGGAGATATACTACCACTACTATGCATAAAGCTCAACTGTCAGTAAGAATACCAATGAACTGAATATACCAAATGAGGACTATCATACACAATACAATACCTGCGAACCAGCTAGTACAGGAACCCCATCTGTACCTAGCTCTCGCCATACAATACCTCACAATACCATACCTGCGGCCTGATCCCGCTCAACACAATAGGGAGCTGCTCAACACAATAGGGAGCCCAACTAGGACAGGAACACCATCTGTCACTAGTTCCTCGTACAATCCTCTGTACGGAACATGCCAACTCTAGAGTGGTACTCGTGGGAGCGACCCAACCGAGTAAAGTACAACCATAGTATACGCCAAGCACCCGCAGGTATACGATCGACATGACTGGATCAACAAAGGATCATGTGCCCTCGGCACCTCAAAGGGTAGTCAACAAGTAAGACCCAATCCACTGTGCCCTCGGCACCACAAAGGATAATCAACAAGTGTGACCCAATCAATGCTCTCACAAAGAACCACGTGCCCTTGGCACAATCAATGCTCCAGTGCTCACAATCAATCTCAACTCTATCACAAGAGGAGGCTCTCGACTCTACCACAAAGAGGAGGTACAATAACATAGCACGAGCCACAACATGATCACCTACACTACATGTACAACAACTGGTACAAGGAATCAACAGAATAGGTGTAGGTCCAATCATGCAACAAGGATACAAAGAAATGCATGCTCATATATATATCATTAGCACATCTAAGATCATAACATGCCCATGCGGTCTATAGATCAGTCTCAATCTAACATGGCATCTCTAACATAATCTTAGCATGGCATACTATCATAATCCCAATATCATAATCCAATATCCACATATCATAATCCAATCATGCTAACATAATCCAAACCACATCATATCATATTATGCTAACATGAGATAAAACACGTAGGAGGAAGTCCACTGAATCTGGCAAACATCAACCCACCTGAAAAGCTAATCCAACCACGGTGGGGAAAGGACAGTATCCTCAGATCCAACCCTCCAGGATAACGAACTCCGGCAGCACCCCGATCTGTCAAAACCTCCAAGGAAACTGCTAACTCCAGCAGAAAAACGGCTCGACACCAGATCAGATCAGCAGAGTAGAAGAGAGCAAGCAGGGTTACAAACTATGCCAACACATGGCCCTAAACCCACTTTCTCTCTCTAGAAAATAGGATCTCGAAGTGGAAAATGAGCCAAAGTGATCAGGGACTCGCCTATTTATAGGCTCCCAAAATCCCACATTCGGGCGCCCACTTCCCAACTTCCGGGCGTCCGGAAATGCTGCTGTCCAGGTGTCGTCGTGCGGTCAAGCGGTCGGTCGACGGTCAGCAGGCGGTGGGGCGGCGTGTCTCCGGCGATCGACACGTGTCCTGCGTCGCGACACGTGGCTCTCTACGTCACAACTCAAACCGGATCCTCAATCCGGGCGTCCGGTTCCTGCGCCCAGATCCACAACTCGTCGGCCACAACCGGATCGTCCACAAAGTGCAACAGGGTCCACATCTTTCGGGCGTCCACTTCACCACTTCCGGGCACCCGAATCCCGCCAAGTCCAGAAACCCTAATTCATGAAAATTTCCGAGTACTACAGGTTGCATCGCTCACTTAGCGACGGTAGTGGATGACCGATAGGAAGTGTTGGGACTCGAGGACATTCCTGTGGTCCAAGAGTTCCCAGATGTATTTCCGGCGGAGCTACCTGGAATCCCACCGGACCGGGAAATAGAATTCGTGATCGATTTGCTCCCGGGTACGGCGCCGATTTCTAAGGTCCCGTACAGGATGGCACCCGCGGAGCTAAAGGAATTGAAAGCACAATTACAATATTTGATGGACAAGGATTTCGTAAAGCCAAGTGTGTCACCTTGGGGAGCCCCTGTTCTATTTGTGCGGAAAAAGGACGGTTCGCTGCGGTTGTGTGTGGATTACCGTGAGTTGAACAAAGTGACCGTCATGAATAAGTACCCGCTACCCCGAATTGATGACTTATTCGATCAGTTGCAAGGGTCTCGGGTGTATTCAAAGATTGATTTGCAATCCGGTTATCACCAATTGAAGATTAAACCGGAGGATGTGTATAAGACCGCGTTTAAGACGCGGTATGGACATTATGAATTTACGGTTATGCCTTTCGGGCTTACCAATGCCCCCGCAGCGTTCATGGATTTGATGAACCGTGTGTTCAAACCACTGTTGGATCAATTTGTGGTGGCGTTCATAGACGATATCCTTGTTTACTCTCAGATTGAAGAGGAACATAATGAGCACCTAAGGATTGTGCTTCAAGTTCTTCGAGAGAACAAGTTGTTCGTCAAGTTAAAGAAGTGCGAATTTTGGATTTGTGAGGTCGCTTTCTTGGGTCATGTGATCTCCGCGGGAGGAGTATCGGTGGACCCTATGAAAGTTGAGGCAATCAAGGATTGGCCTCGCCCGACCAATGTCACGGAAATACGAAGCTTTTTGGGTCTTGCGGGGTACTATCGGCGGTTCGTGGAGGGGTTTTGAAAAATCTCCGATCCACTAACGCGTCTTACCCGCAAGGGGGCCAAATATGTTTGGAGCGAGGAATGCGACCAAAGCTTTAAGAAGCTAAAGAAAAAGTTGACTTCGGCTCCGGTTCTCGCCTTGCCGATTGCGGGGGAGGGCTTTGTGGTGTATAGCGATGCATCACGGCGTGGTCTTGGGTGTGTGCTTATGCAAAGAGGACAAGTGATAGCATATGCCTCACGACAGCTGAAGAGCTATGAGCAGAATTACCCCACCCACGACCTAGAGCTTGCAGCAGTGGTCTTCGCACTTAAGTTGTGGATACACTATTTGTACGGGGAACATTGTGAGGTATACACGGATCATAAAAGCTTAAAGTACTTATTCACTCAAAAGGAGTTGAACTTGAGGCAACGGAGATGGTTGGAGTTGAAAAAAGATTACGACTTAACCATCTTGTACCACCCCGGTAGAGCCAATGTGGTGGCCGATGCGCTCAGTAGGAAATCCGTGGAGAACTTCGCAATTGAGATGACGGGACAAATACCGTTGATCAAGGAAATGGGCCGATTTGACTTGGAAGTCGTGGCCCCGGGCGTCCCGCTAGACTTATGAATCTCGAGGTGTGGCCGACCTTGTTGGAGCAAGTAAAAGAAAAGCAATCCGGAGATCCGGAACTCCAAAAGGTGCGTAGTGCTATCGAGAGTGGGCGCGCCGGTGATTTTCATGTGGACTCGAAGGGCGCCATTCGATTTCGAAATCGATTGTGCGTGCCAAAAGTTGAGGACATTCGTAGGGAGATTTTGAAAGAAGCTCACACTTCTCCCTATGCGATTCACCCGGGCGGCACCAAAATGTATAAGGATCTAAAATTGCCTTATTGGTGGCCGGGGATGAAACTTGATGTTGGACGCTTCGTGGCACAATGTCTAGTATGCCAACAAGTGAAGGCCGAGTGTCGCTTTCCAGCAGGGAAATTGCAAGGATTTCCTATTCCAGTTTGAAAGTGGGAGAATATAGCAATGGACTTCGTTGTGGGCCAACCTCGATCGCAAGGTGGCCACGACGCGATTTGGGTGGTGGTGGATCGATTGACAAAGTCGGCACACTTTTTGCCAATCCACACCACATGGTCGGGAGACAAGTTGGCACAAGTCTACCTAGACGAGATTATGCGGTTGCACGGGGTCCCGACCTCGATAGTTTCAGATCGAGATCCCCGTTTTACATCGCATTTTTGGAAAAGCTTGCAAGAAGCTTTGGGTACACGGCTCAATTTCAGTTCAGCATTTCATCCTCAAACTGACGGTCAATCAGAAAGGGCAATTCAGATTTTGGAGGATATGCTGCGAGCGTGTGTGTTGGACTTTAAGGGTGCATGGTCTACTCATTTGCCGATGGCTGAATTTGCTTACAATAATAGCTATCAATCTAGCATCGGTATGGCACCGTTTGAGGCCTTGTATGAAAGAAAATGCCGCTCTCCTATCCATTGGAGCGAGGTCGGCGAGAGAAGGGTCTTAGGACCGGATGTGTTGCGTGAAGCGGAGGAAAAGGTCCGCTTGGCACGTGAACGTTTATCGACGGCGCAATCCAGGCAAAAGAGCTATGCGGATAGACGTCGACGAGATTTGGAATTCACGGTAGGAGACCGCGTCTTCTTGACGGTATCGTGTAAAGACCGAGAATTTTATTATATAAATTAACTCTCCATTGACGATGTTTTTATGTGTATTTTAATTACATAATCACTCGTCATGTTTCGGGTGGAAACGAGTTGGAATAAAAGAGTGAAGCAATTTTTGATATTCACTTAAGTGAATAGTAACTCTGGTTTTCCGAAGAGGCCGATTATTAGAGATGGCTTCTGGAGTGTGTCGAACTCCGTTCATAGTGGTCCAATAGCTCGTTTTCGACCGTCTGATTATTATGGGCTCGATGGCATTGACGGATTTCGGATTTGACGAACGGTTTCGGAGAAAAGCGCATTTAGCTTTTGAGGGACTAAATTGTAAATGTACGTTGAACCGTAAAGAGGGTTATTGATATGCTAATCGGCAATCAAATCGAACAAAACAAATATGTGAGTTCAATGTCTCGGCAGTGCTGATCGTGCTGGCACAATCCGTTCAGAAATCCGACGGACGGATCGCAAGATATAGCACGTTTCCCGAGGAAGGGCAAATGTCATTTTTCGTATTCCGAGAAAAGTGCCAATATTTTTTATGTACCAAATTGCACGAAATTGGAGTGGGAGGTACCTACGCGCAAAATACACGCGCTGCGAGGGACTTAACTGATAATTATCAACTTTGGTGGGCTATGTTGCAAAGTGACCAACTTGTATATAAACACCACTTAGGGTTTTCTCATGTGAAACCCTAACCCTAGCCTTCTACACCCTCCACAGCCGACACCCCCACCTCCTGCTCCTCCCTCTGCGCGCGGCTGCCGCCGCCGGCGAGCCCCTTGCCGGTCGTCGCCGTCCCTGCGCGCCGCCACGGCCGCCGCTGGCGGACTACACCAACTCTGGTGCAGTTCTGGCCGAGGAGGGGTAGATCTGTTCCATCGCCGCCGCCGCCTTCTGCCGCCGGCCAACCCAAGCCCCGGCCTCCCTGGACCTTCCGCACCCGTCGGCTGCCGACAGAACCGCCGCCGGAGCCGCCGCTTGCCGGGAACAAGGCCCGACCTTTTTTGGTGCTTCCGGGCTAGGGCATCATCGCCTACTCCTCCGGCCGCCTCCCGCCGCCGGCTACTATGTGCGGCGACCTCTCCCGGTCGGCCGTACATGCCTCCCGCCGGCGCGCCCGCCGCCGTGCCGCCGCCGGCCGTGCCCTAGCTCCCCTGCCCGGTAAGCCCTAGTATAGGCTATTTTTCCTATGCTGCGGGTTCATCGCCTTATTCCGGCGAATCGTGGCTGTCCCGATGCATCCAGAAGTGAGCATGATGATCTACTGTCAGTGCTGATCATCATGCTCACCTCTTTTGAGGTCAATGCTGCCCTGGATGCTGTGATTTATGCGCTTTAATATCAGTGCGCGTAGTTTATTAATTTTTGGGCCGCTTGCGCGCCTCCCACAGTAACCCGCTGCACTCCGAACCAATAGCACGGTTCCCAGAACGTCGAAACCTAGCGGCACGTGACTCGATGGACCTCGGAAATTATCGGTTTGTGCTATCGAGCCATAAAACCCATGGAATCACATAAAATAATGCGATTTCGTATATGATTGGGGACTTTTGTGCAATTGTGAACTCGGTGGCTGCTGTGGGCAGTGCATGTGGGTGCCGGGTGACCTCTGGACTAATTGTCCAAGGTCCGATGCCTTTCGCGGAAATTGAACGTCGATTTTCGGTGCGTTTCCCGACGAAATTCGTCGGCGGAACGTGGTTTTCCGCACGGAAACTATCCGACATGACTCACATGCCTTGTGGGCTGCCGCTGAGCCTTGCTGGCTGGTTACCTCGGTCGTCTCGCGTATTCGGAGACGCCCGGAGAGCGGTAGTGGGTTTCGGTGTCGAAATCGGCACTTCCGGAAATCCGGATCGGAACGATCATCCATGAATGATCGTTTCGACGTCTGATCTTGTGCTCGCTGCCAAGACACCAAACGTATGTGTTTTGGGGCAGCGGTTGACTCGTGAAGCGAGTCGGTATCTTTCGGGACTGTCCGTGTGTCCCTGGGACGTCCCGGTGCGATTTCGGTACTTCCGGTATTGTGCGGAGATCGGTTTCGGGAAAACCGAGTCTCGGGTTTTGGGGGTTTGTGTGAGATGCACGTGTTGAGTCCTTTGGGACATGTCTCGGACTCTTGGACCCATCGTAGGTCCGGTTTATCTGCTTCGCGTCCAGGTTCCCGACGCGAGTACGATAGGTGGGTGAGCCTTCGGAGTAGTCGGTATCACTGTTCCCTGTCTCTCCTTTGATATAGCTCTACATGACGATTCCTTCTTTACAGCATTCGTTCATACTTACCTTACTTGCATAGTATATTTGTGGTCATGGACATGTAGAGCAGGATTATGCATTGACGATCTGTGGACTTCTTGTCCAGGCAACACATCGACTCTCTTGTCGTGTGTTTCGATCTGATTGATCAGTATTTGGCGTTCATACGCCTCTGTTGTGGCTCCGGCCAGGTACCGGTCTCTTGCCGGCTTTGATTTGATCAGGATGTGGCGTTCCTTTCGCCTGAGATGTGGCTTCGGCCAGGTATCGGCTTCTTGCCGACTTTGATTTGATCTGTTGATCAGGATGCGGCGTTCCTTTCGCCTGAGATGTGGCTTCGGCCAGTTATCGGCTTCTTGCCGGTTTTGTTATTGAGCATATTGCATGACCAGTCACGGCTCGGCATTTATTCATGACACCAGGTCGGTTTGGCCACTAACAAAGGGTGTACTATCCGGATAGGTCGACCTGCGGGCGCATGAATGGATCGGATGCGGATGAGTGCGGATGAGTGACGGATACGCCTGAGCTCTGCGGACCAATATGGCAGGATACTGATTGGGTATTTTGAGTTTTCATTCCATTGATGCATATGCAGCTTAGTTTTTCCTGTACAGTAGCGTTCTGATTATTTATTTTGTTCATACTGACTCAGCTACTGTAGATTTGTTTATCGACCGCTCGTGCGGTTGCGTTATGGGTAGAGTTTCTTTAGCTTTGGTGGGTAGAATCGTGGTGTCTACCTACTATATTCTCTAATGATGGCGTGAGTCACCGAGAGAGGAGCGAACCTAGTATGGATATTTGAAGTAAGTTGGTGATAGCTTATGAGGTTTTCCTCTTTCTTCGTATAAGTTGTTGGCTTGACCCTGATCTTAAGATTGGTTGGAGTGTATCGAGGTTGTTATAGGGCTCCTTATAGAGCTTTAGGCAAGATATTAGATTCCGTGTGAGTATATGAACGAGAATTCGCCTAACTCATGAGACTGAAGTCTGTTCATGTTGCGAAGCGAGCTTAGAAGATCCTTCTCGCTTGAGTGGTGTTTAGATTTCCTGTTAGTGGAATTGTCAGTGCAGTCGTTTAGATCTCCTTATGATCTTTGCGCCAATTGGCGAAGCCAGGATTGGATATGATTTAGCTTCAATGTTAGGACTTGGTGGTGGATGCTGAGTCGAAGATCCGCATTGCCAGAGAGCGATTGCTGACTGCACAGAGTCGGCAAAAGAGTTACGCAGACCATCGGCGTCGTGATCTGGTGTTTTAGGTCGGCGAGCATGTTCTGCTCAAGGTTTCACCGTCCAGAGGGATCAAACGGTTCGGTTTGAGGGGCAAGCTTAGCCCGAGATTTGTGGGACTGTTTGAAATCTGGGAGCGCGTTGGTCCGGTGGCGTACAGATTGGCTCTACCTCCGAGTCTCGCCCAAGTACATGACGTCTTCCACGTGTCCATGCTTCGGAAATATGTTTCTGATCCGTCCCACGTCATCAGTCCGACGACTATTCAGCTTCGGGAGGATCTGACCTACGATGAGGCTCCGACGCGGATATTGGCACGTGAGGAGAAGCAACTGCGGAACCGGAGTATTCCATATGTCAAAGTCCAATGGGCTAATCATGAGGAGCGCGAAGCGACCTGGGAGCTTGAATCGACTATGCGGGAACGTTATGTAGTACACTGAACTTTTGCAAATTGCGGAGTTCTAGTGTGAGAATAGTGACTTGTACTATTCTGGAGTTTTGGGTTGAGTTTGGAGAGCTTCGGAGTGTTTTCGGGACTTAAAAAGTGCGAAAACGGACTCCGGGAGTCAAAATCTGCAAAAGTACAGATTTTGCAATCGCATACCGGTATCTGGTTTAAGGATACCGGAATCCAGTGAGAACTGGTTTGCGCAGCTCTCGGGTTCTGCGGAATCTGGCTGAAGATACCGGAATACACTGGCATTCCGGTATGTTCAATGCGCATACCGGTACTGGAGTGTTAGTACCGGTATGGGGAAGGCGCATACCGGAATCCCTTTGCGCAGACCGCTTGGCCGAGGCTCGGGTTTGCGGGAATTTGGTTGGATACCGGTATGCCCATGCGCATACCGGTATACAATGCTGCAGAATGCCATTTGTGCAGTTTTGTGATTTTGTTCTTTAGAAGGGCTTATGGGGATATTGTTACATCTCTATAACTTACCCCTTCACCCCTTCACAGCCATTGTTGGCTGAGGTTGGAGGAGAGGAAGAAGGTAGGTCTCTCTCTCTCTCTCTAGGTTTTCTTGCTCCCAACCCCTTAGATCATGGTTTTGATCTCTTTTCTCTCCATTTTCTTCGTGGAGGAGTGCTCCTAGGCTTGGAGGGAGCTCGGGGCTGAGGAATGGAGCTTGTTGGTGGATGGATCTTCAACCCTAGCTTGTGTGAGCTTGGTTGGAGGCTTGATTTGAGGTTAGTAAACTCTTTTACAACCTCTATTTATGATTGTTGCTTGAGATTGCATGTAAACCTAGTTTCTTGGAAAATTAGGGTTTGATTTGGGGTTTCGTGATTGTGGACCCTTGAGGTGGAATTGATGGGTGTAGAATGTTGTTGTAGGTTGGATTTGATGATCTCTAACCTCCAATGGGACTTAGAACAAGTTTTACTTGCTCAAGGTAAATTCCACCCATTTACCTCATTGTTCTTGGTGGTTTTCGAAATTACTTGTTCGATACCCCTAACCCCTTGGAAAATTATCTTAGGGTATGAGAAGCTCGGGGGACAACTTCGTTTTGAAGTACTGCGAGGTTTCGACGGGTATCCGGTGGGTCTGACCTCACCGAAATGGGTGAACTCCCCCTATGTCTCCTATCTTGTTATAGGATTGATTAGATGCATAATTATGTTAATTATGGCATGATGATAATTGTGATTGCATGAGACATGCAAGTTGTTTATGAAAATGCATATTTCATATAGTATGGCATTGTGAGAATATTATGCATGCTAGAGAGAAGTGTCATATGAGGCACTACTTGGGTAATGGTTTAGTACATTCTCTTTGCATACCTAAGTATGCTTGTATAGAGAAAGGAAGAATATGACAAGTGTTTGTTGCACCTCAACTAGGTGAGCAACTGTGACGGGCATTGTTGGCCTTGGACTCGACCTTTTGGTCGTGGTTTGGTTCCATGTTTAAGAACATGAGGAATGAAATTCCATTTGCATTTGATAATTATAATTGGTTAAACATGAGTCCATGTGGTTAGTTAAATACTTGCATGGTAGCTTTATACTCTATGTAGTAGAGGTTGTTGTAGCTTATGCATGGCATGGATAGGGTTTGGTTGGCATTTGTAGAATGCATGGATTATAGCATTAGAGAATGCATGACATATGGCATCGTAGAATGCATGGATTGGGCATTGGTAGAATGCATGATTTATGGCATTAGTATAATGCATGGTTTATGAACTTAGTAAACAAAGAAATGAACATCTACATGTTAGAGACATGGACATATGGGTAGGGACTTACCAACGGACATATTGAGAACAACATGATAGTGTTGACATTTAGCATGTTGGCTATTGAATGTAGTAAACATAATGTGACATATTTCGACATAGTGTGAGGTTGAACATATGACTTTTCACTTAGGTGAATAACTAGGTTGACATTATGACATAATGTTAGATCCTTGGATTTCGGTTGACTATTCCATGTTAGAGACATGATGGACGTATTTCCTATACTGTTGACTATGCTTGTTATGCCATTGTGCTCGTTCGGACATGCTTGTGAGGGTCGCTCCCTGCAAGCCGGCAGCTCCGGAGTGGGCCTTTCGCGATCTTGATCGCCTGTGTGCAGGTTATATGGGCGCCGAAGTGGATTGCCGTGGGGGAGGCTCATTCTAGCGAGAATGTTGACTACCACGGGGCCATTAGGCACGGCACAAGCCGGGACGTTACCTTGTGTAAGTCCCTTGTGGATTGGGTAAAAGCTAAGTAAACTGGACATAGTATGTTGGTTGTTTGATGCATATACTTGTAGGGTATGGACATAGTAGTGACTCGCACATTGTAACATTACTTAGCTTGACACGGTTGGGATGCATTCATTGTAGTTGGACATATTAGTTAGTCACTACATACATTGGCATCCATAATAGCATTAGACCTATACTCATGATGTTTAGTATAGAAGCATGATATTATGATGATAAGAATAGAAAGATTCTTTTTAACCTATAAACATGGCATTAATTTGACATGCATGTAAATTGTATAAATAAATGTGGAACATATGACATTAGAACATATTCATGTTCATGTAGATGATTTAGTTCATGGAGGCAAGATAGTTGTAGAACTACCTGTTTAGCATTAAATGTTATATGCTTTCTGCTTTATGTTTCTGTTGAAACTATCTTGCCTCAGTTGACCTAGCGGTGTAATTCGCCACTCTCGGCGGCTTACCCACTGGGAACTATTGAATAATAGTTCTCATCCCCCTGGGGTTTGTTGTTTTATTTCAGAGCCTTCCGCAGCAGGAAAGGCTTGGGATCGCGGCGAGGGGTTAGCAGCTAGCTAGAGCCTCTACGGTGTTGTCGTTGTAGGCATACCATGTTGTCCTTTCATTGTATTTTATATGAAAGGTGTATAGATGTTTGGTTGATCTATTGTTGTTAAGATGTATAAATTCTTGTATATCTTGAGATTTTAGTTATGTGGATTTTGTTTTAGATGTAGAACTATGTTCTCGCTCTGATTACCTTGTTAGGATGTATTCTTTATCCTTCTTGATGGTTGTTAGCATAGACGCCTTGTGTACATTTTGTTGTTTGAGGTACACGGCGGGTCTGTGCACGTGCCTGGTAGGCTCCCGCGAGGGCCCGGGGCGTGACAGATTATAGTGGTATCAGAGCCTAGGGTTGAGTCATAGTGGACCTAGTAAACCTTAGGCAGGTTGGACGATAAGGAATAGGAACGTGAGAGACGAGATCTCTTGTGACATACTGGCGAAAGTATTATGATTGGGTCGTTTCTAAAAGCTCCAAACTTGTTGGAGTTAGATCGGAGTGAACCACTTCTATACCCTTGGAGGGTCACGTTGGCGGCCGACAACGTGACATCGGGGAATAGTGGGAGTCCACTTCATTACTTTCGCGTGATTGGGGTTATAGTTTTGTGTGGGGATGCGTTGGCGTGGGGTGTTTCACCCGCGCATGTTTTGCTTGTTGCAGCTTGAGTGGTGATCGACGCACTCTTGATGGCGGCCGAGGCAGCCGAGACGGGACTTCTGCATCCTCCGGATTTGGTGAGACCCTGAAGTTGGGAGAGCAACTGGTAAATTCAGCGAGTGTGGTGGAGCGGCGATCAATTATGATGACTACTCCAAGTTGAGGCTTTGCGCCGGCAGACGAGAGGATTAAGCAACTGGAGGATTTGTCGATCCAGTTGGCAGTCGACCTCAGGAAATTTTATGAAAATGTGGATCGCACCTTGATAAGGGCAAGAGATGTGGAGACCGTTAGGACGGCAAAAGAAGCTACTATGAGTGGCAAGATTATTGTAAGAGGACAATCAAGTGATCCAGGAGAAATTGACCTCGAGAAGGTGGACCTTTGGCAGGATGTTAATGGGACGACGTCAAATCGTCATCGACCATTGTGATGTGTGAGCGGTGAAGTCCGCATGTACCCGATGATACTCTTGGAGTAGGGGCAATTACTCTTTTCGTGGCCAGGTGGGCCATCCCCAGTTGGAGTGTTGAAGAGTTTAATGTCGACGATATTGGGATCGACTTCGTGCGGTTTGCACCGGATGAAGGCGTGTCTGTTTGACGGGCGGATGATGACGCAGCGACAATGGAGGTTGTCGCAGCTCGTAGTATTGGAGCTTGTTTGTTGTCTGTTATGATTGTAGCTTTGGTTCGGCTGTTTGCCGAATGCTTGGCAGGGAACTTGTTTTCCTTGATGCTTGCAGGTTGAGTGGTCCTGAGTGTTTGGACTTGAGAGTACTGTCCTTGTACTCCGTTAGCTTTGGATGTTTTGTGCGCCAACGAAGCGATTGGCTTTATTTGGCTGAAAGCGTATAGTTCTAATTTGAACTTGGGCTGGCTCTTCGGCTATCTGATTGCCGATGAGTGTGTGAGCCGAGCTGTAGTGCTTTGAGATCTTGGACACGAAATAGTGTTTTCAGAGGGCGTGAAAATTCGTTAATTGCGACGATTGTTTCACCTGCCCAAGCCTGGTTGGCTGAGTGAGTGAGCGCGTGGCCTTTGGGCCGGCACCTTTAGTGAGGGTTGAGAATCCTCAAAGGCGAGGATGTCTCTTGTGAGGGAGTTGCTTGTGCAATCCCGGTTGTGTTGTGAGAATTGAAGGCTTGGTCTGGAGACCTCTTTTGCCTTGTGTTTTCTTTTGCGGAGCATAGATCTCATTTGTTTTGTGTGGACGGGTCATTTCGACTGTGAGTCGACTATCGTGAACTCGGTAGGGTCACGATGAAGGATATGCACCCGTAGTAGAGATCGGTTGATCTGTTTGATCAAGCTCCACAAATTTTGGTTTTATTCGAGGGTAGTTGCAAATTGAGTACTACTCTCGTTGGATCGAGTTTGAGTTTGGACCGAGGGTAACTTGTGTACTCGGTGTAAACATTGCGAAATTGTCGTGATGTCGTTCGAGCTGTTGATGCTCTTGTGTGTTGTGATGTTTGGCCCTTTTGGGTATCTTGGTCCCTATGCGCATCGACGACGAGTTGGAAGTCGAGAGGCGATGAAGACCATGAAGATTCCTTGAACGAGGACTGCAAGTACTTCAGATTGAAGGCGTGCTGATTCGGTTGTGAGGACTAGTGTCCTTTGGCAGTTGATGCCAAAGTGGTTATGATTGGAGATCTCAAGGAAATCAACCATCCATAGTGGATTGAGACAAGCGGATGTGATCGAAGTTCAAACTTCCTAGTTTGATTGGATGTGATGGATAATGGTGGAGAGATTACTTAGTTATCTACTCCCTTTTCTGGACTCACACATTAAAGGATTAAACTTTTTAGGAAGATATGTGTGAGAGAAGTTTCTTGGAACCGTTGGTGTGGTCGATGACCGCCAACCTTGGTTACCCCGAAGGTGGGTTTTTGTTTTGTAGTTGTGTTTCTCTCTATGGATTGAGTTGCACTTTGGTGTAAAATTGAAAGGTAGGGTTAACCTTTCAGCAAGTGAGAGAATACAAGAGGATTTGCCAAATCGTGATATGGAAAAGATTGCCATGACATTTGCTTGGAAAATATGGCAATTGTATGTTTTGATGGTGGTGTGAAGTGCACCCAGACCTTATTGTTGGAGATATCTCGATACTCAAGGAAATGAGTTGAAGCTGTGAAAACAGGTTAGAGGCCGATGTACTAGGATTATCGATGAGATGAGATAATTGATGTGATATCTATCCTTTGGATCGGATCACGGAAGTTAGCCTTGATCCCGACTGGTGAATGATGCAATTGAGATCAAGAATGTTGCGGCGGATGGATTCCTAATGGATTGTCAAAAAGTGTCTTGATGATGAAATTGACAAGTTGCACCGGTGATAGCAGGATCTATGTAATGTGCTATATGAAAGCTATCTACTTTATATGGATAAAGGACGATTACCGGGGATTCCGGAATTGGATTGTCTCGCTTCTAAGCTAGACGTGATGATTGTTGAGAGATTGTGAGTAGGAGTAACTATTCACCTGAGTAGGATTGAGGAAATTTTCGCACAAGTATACCTTGGCGAATTGTGCAACGGCTTAGAGCGCCTGGCTCTACTGTTTTGGACTTTGAGTAAAACGGATGATTTCCGTTGAGAGATGTGATTTTGGTACTTGAATCAGAGGATCTGATGATGATGCTTGATTAAGGAAATCCAAGAGCTTATGTTTGAAGAATCTAAGTTTAGATTCTTAGGATTATTTGAGACCCTTAGGCAAATGGGCCTAGTGGCATGTCGAGCTGTTTTACTTCAGATCTACTGAAGGTGTTTGAAGTGTGTCGACGCTCTGAGCGAGTATTTGAAGTCCACCCGGATGGTGGATGACGTTTCTTTAGAACTGTATGAAGATCTAAACTTCAAGGAGCATTGATGTGGATTGGACTTGTGGAATGTAGGAATCTGGAATTATCACTATTCCTACTACAAGATACTTTGGAGCAACATCTTGGACGCGACGCTTGGTGTGAGAGCTGGAGGCTTCACTGCGAGGATGATGTTCTTATCTCCTCTGGATTGTTGTTTGTTTGTTGTTGTTGATCCGTAGTTTCGCGGACGAAACTCCTTTTTAGGAGGGGAGTATGTAGTACACTGAACTTTTGCAAATTGCGGAGTTCTAGTGTGAGAATAGTGACTTGTACTATTCTGGAGTTTTGGGTTGAGTTTGGAGAGCTTCGGAGTGTTTTCGGGACTTAAAAAGTGCGAAAACGGACTCCGGGAGTCAAAATCTGCAAAAGTACAGATTTTGCAATCGCATACCGGTATCTGGTTTAAGGATACCGGAATCCAGTGAGAACTGGTTTGCGCAGCTCTCGGGTTCTGCGGAATCTGGCTGAAGATACCGGAATACACTGGCATTCCGGTATGTTCAATGCGCATACCGGTACTGGAGTGTTAGTACCGGTATGGGGAAGGCGCATACCGGAATCCCTTTGCGCAGACCGCTTGGCCGAGGCTCGGGTTTGCGGGATTTGGTTGGATACCGGTATGCCCATGCGCATACCGGTATACAATGCTGCAGAATGCCATTTGTGCAGTTTTGTGATTTTGTTCTTTGGAAGGGCTTATGGGGATATTGTTACATCTCTATAACTTACCCCTTCACCCCTTCACAGCCATTGTTGGCTGAGGTTGGAGGAGAGAGGAAGAAGGTAGGTCTCTCTCTCTCTCTCTAGGTTTTCTTGCTCCCAACCCCTTAGATCATGGTTTTGATCTCTTTTCTCTCATTTTTTCTTCGTGGAGGAGTGCTCCTAGGCTTGGAGGGAGCTCGGGGCTGAGGAATGGAGCTTGTTGGTGGATGGATCTTCAACCCTAGCTTGTGTGAGCTTGGTTGGAGGCTTGATTTGAGGTTAGTAAACTCTTTTACAACCTCTATTTATGATTGTTGCTTGAGATTGCATGTAAACCTAGTTTCTTGGAAAATTAGGGTTTGATTTGGGGTTTCGTGATTGTGGACCCTTGAGGTGGAATTGATGGGTGTAGAATGTTGTTGTAGGTTGGATTTGATGATCTCTAACCTCCAATGGGACTTAGAACAAGTTTTACTTGCTCAAGGTAAATTCCACCCATTTACCTCATTGTTCTTGGTGGTTTTCGAAATTGCTTGTTCGATACCCCTAACCCCTTGGAAAATTATCTTAGGGTATGAGAAGCTCGGGGGACAACTTCGTTTCGAAGTACTGCGAGGTTTCGACGGGTATCCGGTGGGTCTGACCTCACCGAAATGGGTGAACTCCCCCTATGTCTCCTATCTTGTTATAGGATTGATTAGATGCATAATTATGTTAATTATGGCATGATGATAATTGTGATTGCATGAGACATGCAAGTTGTTTATGAAAATGCATATTTCATATAGTATGGCATTGTGAGAATATTATGCATGCTAGAGAGAAGTGTCATATGAGGCACTACTTGGGTAATGGTTTAGTACATTCTCTTTGCATACCTAAGTATGCTTGTATAGAGAAAGGAAGAATATGACAAGTGTTTGTTCCACCTCAACTAACTAGGTGAGCAACTGTGACGGGCATTGTTGGCCTTGGACTCGACCTTTTGGTCGTGGTTTGATTCCATGTTTAAGAACATGAGGAATGAAATTCCATTTGCATTTGATAATTATAATTGGTTAAACATGAGTCCATGTGGTTAGTTAAATACTTGCATGGTAGCTTTATACTCTATGTAGTAGAGGTTGTTGTAGCTTATGCATGGCATGGATAGGGTTTGGTTGGCATTTGTAGAATGCATGGATTATAGCATTAGAGAATGCATGACATATGGCATCGTAGAATGCATGGATTGGGCATTGGTAGAATGCATGATTTATGGCATTAGTATAATGCATGGTTTATGAACTTAGTAAACAAAGAAATGAACATCTACATGTTAGAGACATGGACATATGGGTAGGGACTTACCAACGGACATATTGAGAACAACATGATAGTGTTGACATTTAGCATGTTGGCTATTGAATGTAGTAAACATAATGTGACATATTTCGACATAGTGTGAGGTTGAACATATGACTTTTCACTTAGGTGAATAACTAGGTTGACATTATGACATAATGTTAGATCCTTGGATTTCGGTTGACTATTCCATGTTAGAGACATGATGGACGTATTTCCTATACTGTTGACTATGCTTGTTATGCCATTGTGCTCATTCGCACATGCTTGTGAGGGTCGCTCCCTGCAAGCCGGCAGCTCCGGAGTGGGCCTTTCGCGATCTTGATCGCCTGTGTGCAGGTTATATGGGCGCCGAAGTGGATTGCCGTGGGGGAGGCTCATTCTAGCGAGAATGTTGACTACCACGGGGCCATTAGGCACGGCACAAGCCGGGACGTTACCTTGTGTAAGTCCCTTGTGGATTGGGTAAAAGCTAAGTAAACTGGACATAGTATGTTGGTTGTTTGATGCATATACTTGTAGGGTATGGACATAGTAGTGACTCGCACATTGTAACATTACTTAGCTTGACACGGTTGGGATGCATTCATGTAGTTGGACATATTAGTTAGTCACTACATACATTGGCATCCATAATAGCATTAGACCTATACTCATGATGTTTAGTATAGAAGCATGATATTATGATGATAAGAATAGAAAGATTCTTTTTAACCTATAAACATGGCATTAATTTGACATGCATGTAAATTGTATAAATAAATGTGGAACATATGACATTAGAACATATTCATGTTCATGTAGATGATTTAGTTCATGGAGGCAAGATAGTTGTAGAACTACCTGTTTAGCATTAAATGTTATATGCTTTCTGCTTTATGTTTCTGTTGAAACTATCTTGCCTCAGTTGACCTAGCGGTGTAATTCGCCACTCTCGGCGGCTTACCCACTGGGAACTATTGAATAATAGTTCTCATCCCCCTGGGGTTTGTTGTTTTATTTCAGAGCCTTCCGCAGCAGGAAAGGCTTGGGATCGCGGCGAGGGGTTAGCAGCTAGCTAGAGCCTCTACGGTGTTGTCGTTGTAGGCATACCATGTTGTCCTTTCATTGTATTTTATATGAAAGGTGTATAGATGTTTGGTTGATCTATTGTTGTTAAGATGTATAAATTCTTGTATATCTTGAGATTTTAGTTATGTGGATTTTGTTTTAGATGTAGAACTATGTTCTCGCTCTGATTACCTTGTTAGGATGTATTCTTTATCCTTCTTGATGGTTGTTAGCATAGACGCCTTGTGTACATTTTGTTGTTTGAGGTACACGGCGGGTCTGTGCACGTGCCTGGTAGGCTCCCGCGAGGGCCCGGGGCGTGACCTTAAGTGAATAGTAACTCTGGTTTTCCGAAGAGGCCGATTATTAGAGATGGCTTCTAGAGTGTGTCGAACTCCGTTCATAGTGGTCCAATAGCTCGTTTTCGACCGTCTGATTATTCTGGGCTTGATGGCACTGACAGATTTTTGATTTGACGAACAGTTTCGGAGCAAAGCCCATTTAGCTTTTGAGGGACTAAATTGTAAATGTACGTTGAACCGTAAAGAGGGTTATTGATCTGCGAATCGGCAATCAAATCGAACAAAACAAAATCGTGAGTTCGATGTCTCGGCAGTGCTGATCGTGCTGGCATAATCCGTTCGGAAATCTGACGGACGGATCGCAAGATATAATGCGTTTCCCTAGGAAGGGTCAAATGTCATTTTTCGTATTCCGAGAAAAGTGCCAATATTTTATGTACCAAATTGCACGAAATTGGAGTGGGAGGTACCTACGCGCAAAATACACGCGCTGCGAGGGACTTAACTTATAATTATCAACTTTGGTGGGCTATGTTGCAAAGTGACCAACTTGTATATAAACACCACTTAGGGTTTTCTCATGTGAAACCCTAACCCTAGCCTTCTACACCCTCCACAGCCGACACCCCCACCTCCTGCTCATCCCTCTGCGCGCGGCTGCCGCCGCCGGCGAGCCCCTTGCTGGTCGTCGCCGTCCCCGCGCGCCGCCACGGCCGCCGCTGGCGGACTGCACCAACTCTGGTGCAGTTCTAGCCGAGGAGGGGTAGATCTATTCCAGCGCCGCCGCCGCCGCCGCCGCCTTCTGCCGCCGGCCAACCCAAGCCCCGGCCTCCCTGGACCTTCCGCACCCGTCGGCTGCCGACAGAACGGGCTGCCGACAGAACCGCCGCCGGAGCCGCCGCTTGCCGGGAACAAGGCCCGACCTTTTTTGGTGCTTCCGGGCTAGGGCATCATCGCCTACTCCTCCGGCCGCCTCCCGCCGCCGGCTACTGTGTGCGGCGACCTCTCCCGGTCGGCCGTACCTGCCTCCCGCCGGCGCGCCCGCCGCCGTGCCGCCGCCGGCCGTGGCCTAGCTCCCCTGCCCGGTAAGCCCTAGTATAGGCTATTTTTCCTATGCTGCGGGTTCATCGCCTTATTCCGGCGAATCGTGGCTGTCCCGATGCATCCAGAAGTGAGCATGATGATCTACTGTTAGTGCTGATCATCATGCTCACCTCCTTTGAGGTCAATGCTGCCCTGGATGCTGTGATTTATGCGCTTTAATATCAGTGCGCGTAGTTTATTAATTTTCGGGCCGCTTGCGCGCCTCCCACAGTAACCCGCTGCATTTCGAACCAGGAGCACGGTTCCCAGCACGTCGAAACCTAGCGGCACGTGACTCGATGGACCTAAAAAATTATCGGTTTGTGATATCGAGCCATAAAACCCATGGAATCACATAAAATAATGCGATTTCGTATATGATTGGGGACTTTTGTGCAATTGTGGACTCGGTGGCTACTGTGGGCTGTGCATGTGGGTGCCGGGTGACCTCTGGACTAATTGTCCAAGGTCCGATGCCTTTCGCGGAAATTGAACGTCGATTTTCGGTGCGTTTCCCGACGAAATTCGTCGGCGGAACGTGGTTTTCCGCACGAAAACTATCCGACATGACTCACATGCCTTGTGGGCTGCCGCTGAGCCTTGCTGGCTGGTTACCTCGGTCGTCTCGCGTATTCGGAGACGCCCGGAGAGCGGTAGTGGGTTTCGGTGTCGAAATCGGCACTTCCGGAAATCCGGATCGGAACGATCATCCATGAATGATCGTTTCGACGTCCGATCTTGTGCTCGCTGCCAAGACACCAAACGTATGTGTTTTGGGGCAGCGGTTGACTCGTGAAGCGAGTCGGTATCTTTCGGGACTGTCCGTGTGTCCCTGGGACGTCCCGGTGCGATTTTGGGACTTCCGGTATTGTGCGGAGATCGGTTTCGGGAAAACCGAGTCTCGGGTTTTGGGGGTTTGTGTGAGATGCACGTGTTGAGTCCTTTGGGACATGTCTCTGACTCGTGGACCCATCGTAGGTCCGGTTGATCTGCTTCGCGTCTAGGTTCCCGACGCGAGTACGACAGGTGGGTGAGCCTTCGGAGTAGTCGGTATCACTGTTCCCTGTCTCTCCTTTGATATAGCTCTACATGTCGATTCCTTCTTTACAGCATTCGTTCATACTTACCTTACTTGCATAGTATATTTGTGGTCATGGACATGTAGAGCAGGATTATGCATTGACGATTTGTGGACTTCTTGTCCAGGCAACACATCGACTTTCTTGTCGTGTGTTTCGATCTGATTGATAGTATTTGGCGTTCATACGCCTCTGTTGTGGCTCCGGCCAAGTACCGGTCTCTTGCCGGCTTTGATTTGATCAGGATGCGGCGTTCCTTTCGCCTGAGATGTGGCTTCGGCCAGGTATCGGCTTCTTGCCGACTTTGATTTGATCTGTTGATCAGGATGCGGCGTTCCTTTCGCCTGAGATGTGGCTTCGGCCAGGTATCGGCTTCTTGCCGGTTTTGTTATTGAGCATATTGCATGACCAGTCATGGCACGACATTTATTCATGACACCAGGTCGGTTTGGCCACCGACAAAGGGTGTACTATCCGGATAGGTCGACCTGCGGGCGCATGAATGGATCGGATGCAGATGAGTGCGGATGAGTGACGGATACGCCTGAGGTCTGCGGACCAATATGGCAGGATACTGATTGGGTATTTTGAGTTTTCATTCCATTGATGCATATGCAGCTTAGTTTTTCCTGTACAATAGCGTTCTGATTATTTATTTTGTTCATACTGACTCAGCTACTGTAGATTTGTTTATCGACCGCTCGTGCGGTTGCGTTATGGGTAGAGTTTCTTTAGCTTTGGTGGGTAGAATCGTGGTGTCTACCTACTATATTCTCTAATGATGGCGTGAGTCACCGAGAGAGGAGCGAACCCTAGTATGGATATTTGAAGTAAGTTGGTGATAGCTTATGAGGTTTTCCTCTTTCTTCGGATAAGTTGTTGGCTTGACCCTGATCTTAAGATTGGTTGGAGTGTATCGAGGTTGTTATAGGGCTCCTTATAGAGCTTTAGGCAAGATATTAGATTCCGTGTGAGTATATGAACGAGAATTCGCCTAACTCATGAGACTGAAGTCTGTTCATGTTGCGAAGCGAGCTTAGAAGATCCTTCTCGCTTGAGTGGTGTTTAGATTTCCTGTTAGTGGAATTGTCAGTGCAGTCGTTTAGATCTCCTTATGATCTTTGCGCCTATTGGCGAAGCCAGGATTGGATATGATTTAGCTTCAATGTTAGGACTTGGTGGTGGATGCTGAGTCGAAGATCCGCATTGCCAGAGAGCGATTGCTGACTGCACAGAGTCGGCAAAAGTGTTACGCAGACCATCGGCGTCGTGATCTGGAGTTTCAGGTCGGCGAGCATGTTCTGCTCAAGGTTTCACCGTCCAGAGGGATCAAACGGTTCGGTTTGAGGGGCAAGCTTAGCCCGAGATTTGTGGGACTGTTTGAAATCTGGGAGCGCGTTGGTCCGGTGGCGTACAGATTGGCTCTACCTCCGAGTCTCGCCCAAGTACATGACGTCTTCCACGTGTCCATGCTTCGGAAGTATGTTTCTGATCCGTCCCACGTCATCAGTCCGACGACTATTCAGCTTCGGGAGGATCTGACCTACGATGAGGCTCCGACGCGGATATTGGCACGTGAGGAGAAGCAACTGCGGAACCGGAGTATTCCATATGTCAAAGTCCAATGGGCTAATCATGAGGAGCGCGAAGCGACCTGGGAGCTTGAATCGACTATGCGGGAACGTTATCCACATTTATTTGAGGGGTAAATGTAATCAAGTTTCGGGGACGAAACTTCTCTTAAGGGGGGAATGATGTAAAGACCGAGAATTTTATTATATAAATTAACTCTCCATTGACGATGTTTTTATGTGTATTTTAATTACATAATCACTCGTCATGTTTCGGGTGGAAACGAGTTGGAATAAAAGAGTGAAGCAATTTTTGATATTCACTTAAGTGAATAGTAACTCTGGTTTTCCGAAGAGGCCGATTATTAGAGATGGCTTCTGGAGTGTGTCGAACTCCGTTCATAGTGGTCCAATAGCTCGTTTTCGACCGTCTGATTATTTTGGGGTCGATGGCACTGACGGATTTCGGATTTGACGAACGGTTTCGGAGAAAAGCCCATTTAGCTTTTGAGGGACTAAATTGTAAATGTACGTTGAACCGTAAAGAGGGTTATTGATCTGCGAATAGCAATCAAATCGAACAAAACAAAATCGTGAGTTTGATGTCTCGGCAGTGCTGATCGTGCTGGCACAATCCGTTCGGAAATCCGACGGACGGATCGCAAGATATAACGCGTTTCCCGAGGAAGGGTCAAATGTCATTTTTCGTATTCCGAGAAAAGTGCCAATATTTTATGTACCAAATTGCACGAAATTGGAGTGGGAGGTACCTACGCGCAAAATACACGCGCTGCGAGGGACTTAACTGATAATTATCAACTTTGGTGGGCTATGCTGCAAAGTGACCAACTTGTATATAAACACCACTTAGGGTTTTCTCATGTGAAACCCTAACCCTAGCCTTCTACACCCTCCACAGCCGACACCCCCACCTCCTGCTCCTCCCTCTGCGCGCGGCTGCCGCCGCCGGCGAGCCCCTTGCCGGTCGTCGCCGTCCCCGCGCGCCGCCACGGCCGCCGCTGGCGGACTGCACCAACTCTGGTGCAGTTCTGGCCGAGGAGGGGTAGATCTGTTCCAGCGCTGCCGCCGCCGACTTCTGCCGCCGGCCAACCCAAGCCCCGGCCTCCCTGGACCTTCCGCACCCGTCGGCTGCCGACAGAACCGCCGACGGAGCCGCCGCTTGCCGGGAACAAGGCCCGACCTTTTTTGGTGCTTCCGGGCTAGGGCATCATCGCCTACTCCTCCGGCCGCCTCCCGCCGCCGGCTACTGTGTGCGGCGACCTCTCCCGGTCGGCCGTACCTGCCTCCCGCCGGCGCGCCCGCCGCCATGCCGCCGCCGGCCGTGCCCTAGCTCCCCTGCCCGGTAAGCCCTAGTATAGGCTATTTTTCCTATGCTGCGGGTTCATCGCTCTATTCCGGCGAATCGTGGCTGTCCCGATGCATCCAGAAGTGAGCATGATGATCTACTGTCAGTGCTGATCATCATGCTCACCTCCTTTGAGGTCAATTCTGCCCTGGATGCTGTGATTTATGCGCTTTAATATCTGTGCGCGTAGTTTATTAATTTTTGGGCCGCTTGCGCGCCTCCCACAGTAACCCGCTGCACTCCGAACCAGGAGCACGGTTCCCAGCACGTCGAAACCTAGCGGCACGTGACTCGATGGACCTCGAAAATTATCGGTTTGTGATATCGAGCCATAAAACCCATGGAATCACATAAAATAATGCGATTTCGTATATGATTGGGGACTTTTGTGCAATTGTGGACTTGGTGGCTGCTGTGGGCAGTGCATGTGGGTGCCGGGTGACCTCTGGACTAATTGTCCAAGGTCCGATGCCTTTTGCGGAAATTGAACGTCGATTTCCGGTGCGTTTCCCGACGAAATTCGTCGGCGGAACGTGGTTTTCCGCACGGAAACTATCCGACATGACTCACATGCCTTGTGGGCTGCCGCTGAGCCTTGCTGGCTGGTTACCTCGGTCGTCTTGCGTATTCGGAGACGCCCGGAGAGCGGTAGTGGGTTTCGGTGTCGAAATCGGCACTTCCGGAAATCCGGATCGGAACGATCATCCATGAATGATCGTTTCGACGTCCGATCTTGTGCTCGCTGCCAAGACACCAAACGTATGTGTTTTGGGGCAGCGGTTGACTCGTGAAGCGAGTCGGTATCTTTCGGGACTGTCCGTGTGTCCCTGGGACGTCCCGGTGCGATTTCGGGACTTCCGGTATTGTGCGGAGATCGATTTCGGGAAAACCGAGTCTGGGGTTTTGGGGGTTTGTGTGAGATGCACGTGTTGAGTCCTTTGGGACATGTCTCTGACTCGTGGACCCATCGTAGGTTCGGTTGATCTGCTTCGCGTCCAGGTTCCCGACGCGAGTACGACAGGTGGGTGAGCCTTCGGAGTAGTCGGTATCACTGTTCCCTGTCTCTCCTTTGATATAGCTCTACATGTCGATTCCTTCTTTACAGCATTCGTTCATACTTACGTTACTTGCATAGTATATTTGTGGTCATGGACATGTAGAGCAGGATTATGCATTGACGATCTGTGGACTTCTTGTCCATGCAACACATCGACTCTCTTGTCGTGTGTTTCGATCTGATTGATCAGTATTTTGCGTTCATACGCCTCTGTTGTGGCTCCGGCCAGGTACCGGTCTCTTGCCGGCTTTGATTTGATCAGGATGTGGCGTTCCTTTCGCCTGAGATGTGGCTTCGGCCAGGTATCGGCTTCTTGCCGACTTTTATTTGATCTGTTGATCAGGATGCGGCGTTCCTTTCACCTGAGATGTGGCTTCGGCCAGGTATCGGCTTCTTGCCGGTTTTGTTATTGAGCACATTGCATGACCAGTCACGGCACGGCATTTATTCATGACACCAGGTCAGTTTCGCCACCGACAAAGGGTGTACTATCCGGATAGGTCGACCTGCGGGCGCATGAATGGATCGGATGCGGATGAGTGACGGATACGCCTGAGGTCTGCGGACCAATATGGCAGGATACTGATTGTGTATTTTGAGTTTTCATTCCATTGATGCATATGCAGCTTAGTTTTTCCTGTACAGTAGCGTTCTGATTATTTATTTTGTTCATACTGACTCAGCTACTGTAGATCTCTGATTATATTGTTATCATACCTCCTTTGTTTCTCAGTGAGTACGACATGCCCTGAGGCTCGGTTGTACCCACTGAGAAACCTCGTTGTGGTTTCTCACTCCCTGTTTTTCAGGTGGCTCGGGCGAGGAGCCAGTTCGTGGTGCGATGTGAGGACGATCTAGCTAGTCGGCATTAGCGGTCCTCACCCGGTTTCTGTTCTTGTATCACCGCTGTTAGTGCGAGGTGGATACTTAGTTCGTTGTAGGACGAGTTTACGCTTGTGCTGGGATGCCGAGCTTGTATTTACAGCAGGGTTAGGCTGTTTTGTGTTTTTGGGTGCCGTCGGGGTTGACGGTGGACCCAGACTCTTGTTTTAGCTTCTGTTTGTGCTGAGGGCACGTGAGCTTGAAGTCTTGACCCGTTTTGACCCCTTTCCATTTGATTATAGCATGCCGGAGCCTGTTTGTGCTCGACAGAGAAACGCTTTTAACTCGGTTGGATAGCTCCCCCGAGTGCCGCTCCGCAGTGAGGCCTCTTTTGCGTTGATGTCGCTACAGATTAGTTAGATCTGGTATTTGGACCGGCTACCCCTTTTGGTAGTGTGCGGTGTGGCTAGGCAGTTGGCTGGACGAACCCGTTTGGGCGGTTCCGTTAGATTGGGTCAGGGGTGACCTTTTACTTTGGTGATGCTTACTTGAGAGTTTGACTTGGATAGTGGTAGGGTAGTGGCATTACAGCTGTAGAGTTTATTCCAGCTTACTTTGTTGTTGTTTACCTACCAGCTATACTGCTAGTCTCGTAGACTTAGTGGGTGGACCGTTGAGGTCGGTATTGGTACCCACTGAGGACTACTTCTTTTGATAGTAGTTCTCACACCCATTGTTGCCACTTTTTCTTGCAGAGCCTTCTTCTGTTGCGGCTGCTGCGCCTGTTTCTGCGGATCGAGGTAAGGGAGTCGCGAGCTAGATCCCTACCTGTCCCTGTTGTTCCTAGAGGAGGACCCTACTGGAGATAGTTTATTTTTGAGTTGAGCCATGTACATATACTGTGGACTTGTTTCTATTTTGGTTCTGGAGGGACTGTTGTATTTTTGGATCCTATATGTACATGTGAATTCTGTTATTGTATGTTTTACTTCAGCTCTATATCTCTTGTAGTTGCTTGTATGTTTGTTTACAGGTTAGCTATCGCTTCGTATACATAGAAATGTCTATGTATACGGCGGATCTGTTGGCGAGCCCGGGGAACGAGTAATCCGGGGCGTGACAGATTAAGTTGGTATCAGAGCTTAGGAATAGGTCGTTGGGACTTAGTAAACCCTAGGCTTTGGCAGACCCTAGGAATGCAAGACGTGAGAGACGTGACTTGCTGCGAAAGTCATCGATTTGATTGTTGAACTCATCCTTAAGTGGAGGGAGTGATCGAAGGTGTGTGTCCTTTCCTGTCGCGAACTTGCGTTGGCTGCAGACGACGTCAAGCAGCGAGGGAAAAGAGACGACCTTCTGGACTTTCGCATGATTGGGTCTTGAGTTGTTCGTGTTCGCTGACTGATCTGTGTGTTGCGCAGGTGAGCATGACGCCTCCCCGACACCGAGGTCGACCCCCGACGCGGGCTACCCCCGCGCCTTCTGAGGTGCCTGAGCAGGCGGGGCCTAGTGCACCCCCTGATGTGTGTGAGCAGTTGACTGCGCTAGTCGAGTCAGCTAGGCAGCAGAGTGCACTTTTGCGGAGGATGTGTGATACCATTACTCACACGTGGAGTGCAGCACCTAGAGCGACGGAGTCGCAGGAGCCACCTCCTGCTATTCCAGCTGACGTTCCAGCTGCAGCCGTGCCCCCAGCAGCGACAGTTCCGGCCGCACCGGTTGACGACACTTCCCGGTCAGGTGGACAGATGTCGGAGGCTGAGCAGGAGCGGATGACTGAGAGACTGGCTCGTTTTTGCCGGTTTGAACCCCCTCGTTTTGATGGTAGCCACACCGAGCCATGGGTGGTGGAGGCCTGGGTAGGCGAGATGGAGAAGTTATTCGAGGATCTCTTCGTGCCAGAGCGGGAGCGGGTTCACTTGGCAGTTCACTGCTTGACGGGTGATGCACGCATCTGGTGGACGAGGACGAGATCGAGCAGGTCGCTGGATGCGCTGCGATTGAGTTGGGCCGAGTTCTGCGGGATGCTGTATGGGTCCTATTTCCCTAACAGCGTGAAGCAGAAACTCGAGGAGGATCTGAAGAAGTTACTGCAGGGAGATCGCACAGTGCAGGAGTATACCCGGGAGTTTACCAGACTCCTGAACTGTGTTCCTTTTGCTGCGAGAGATGAGGCTCACAGAGTTTATTTGTTCGAGCGAGGATTGAGACAGGAGATATTTGTCTTAGTTCAGGCGCAGAGGTTGCAGACCTTGGACGCGTCGATCGAGCAGGCACTATGGGTGGAGCGTGGAGCCTTGACGGCGAGTGAGCGGGCGGCCACTCTGAGTCAGGGTTTGGATAGGAAGCGCCCGATTCCAGAGGACGGAGGACAGACCAGCGGCAGACGCCCGCCGAGACCTCCACGATCACGTTCTCAGGGTCGTGGGTTTTCGAGGCGACAGAGGTCTGGTGGATCCCGTCAGCAGGGACGGCAGCAGAGGGGAGCACCGAGATGTGTCATCTGCGGAGGACCACACTGGCCTAGGCAGTGCGAGCAGCGAGAGGGCCAGTGTTTTGGGTGTGGTCAGTCCGGACATCTGCGGGCAGCTTGTCCCCGAGCAGCGTCGCCTGTACCATCGATCGCATCGGCACCCCCTGTTCATCAGCAGACCTATGGAGCTTCACCGACTTATAGCCAGATGGATCGGGCTTCTATACCCCGTCCAGGTGAGCGGCGACAGCAGGCACAGAGCGGCAGAGTCTTTGCAGCTCAACTGGAGGACTCCACGGCGGCTGATCATGTGGTGGCAGGTATCATTTTAATTTTTGGCATTAGAGCTCGTGCATTATTTGATACCGGTGCATCACATTCTTTTGTTAGTAGAGCATTTGCATCTTTGCATGGGCTAGTGTTAAGGCCGTTACCCTGTGCACGAGAGGTGCAGATTCCCGAGCACGTGTTGCTTGTGGAGGAGTGTTGTCGAGCTTGCCCCGTGCAGCTCGGACCTTGGGTGATGCCCGCAGATCTGTTGGTCTTGGGGCGATTGCAGGATTTTGATGTGGTGCTCGGCGTGGATTGGCTGGCCCGCTACTTCGCGACGATCGACTGCGGCGAGAGGACCGTGACGTTTCACGAGCCAGGCCAGGAGGAGTACGTGTATCGAGGCTGCAGGAGCATGTTGTTTGCGACGTGGATTTCGTCAGCACGAGCGAGACAGATGATGAGTCGAGGATGTACCGCATTTCTTGCGACTGTTGTTGAGGTATCTGCGGTGGCACCGGAGCTCGAGGACATCTCTGTAGTCCGCGAGTTCCCGGACGTGTTTCCCCCGGAGTTGACTGAGATGCCACCAGACAGGGAGGTCGAGTTTGTGATTGACGTAGCCCCAGGAACTGCGCCAATCTCAAAGACACCCTACCGAATGGCACCGGCTGAGCTGAGAGAGCTTAAGGCGCAGCTTCAAGATTTGATGGATAAGGGGTTTGTGAGACCCAGCGTATCGCCTTGGGGAGCGCCGGTGTTATTCGTGAAGAAGAAGGATGGTTCACTTAGACTTTGTGTGGATTATCGAGAGTTGAATAAAGTGACCATCAAGAACAGGTATCCTTTGCCGCGCATTGATGATCTGTTTGATCAGCTGCAAGGATCTTGTGACTTCTCAAAGATTGACTTGCAGTCAGGTTACCACCAATTGAAGGTGAAGGCCGAGGATATTCCTAAGACGACTTTTAGGACTCGGTACGGGCATTATGAGTTTACGGTGATGCCGTTTGGATTGACTAATGCCCATGCCGCGTTTATGGATTTGATGAATCGAGTGTTTAAGCCGTTCTTGGACCGGTTTGTGGTGGTGTTTATTGATGATATCCTAATCTACTCTCGGAGTGATGCTGAGCATGAGGAGCACTTGAGGATAGTGCTGCAACTTCTGAGGGAGAAGAAGTTGTATGCCAAGTTGAAGAAGCGCGAATTCTGGCTTCGAGAGGTAGCTTTCTTGGGCCATGTGATTTCAGCCACTGGAGTGGCGGTGGACCCGCAGAAGATTGAGACTGTGCGGGATTGGCCCAGACCGACGACGGTTACCGAGGTGAGGAGTTTCCTCGGGTTAGCTGGATATTACCGTCGATTTGTGGAAGGCTTTGCGAAGCTCTCCACACCCCTCACTCATCTGACGAGGAAGGGGATTAGATTTGTTTGGAGTGCTGAGTGCCAGCATAGCTTTGAGGAGCTGAAGGAGAGACTAATGTCTGCTCCCATCCTTACCCTTCCAGTTATGGGGGAAGGATTCGTGATTTATAGTGATGCATCACACAGTGGCTTGGGATGTGTGTTGATGCAGCATGGTAGGGTAATTGCCTATGCCTCACGGCAATTGAAGGATTATGAGAAAAATTACCCTACGCATGATTTGGAGCTGACAGCTGTAGTGTTTGCACTGAAGCTGTGGCGGCATTACTTGTATGGTGAGCACTGTGAGATTTTTACAGATCACAAAAGTCTCAACTATCTGTTCACTCAGAAGGAATTGAATCTGAAGCAACGCCGACGGTTAGAGTTGTTGAAGGATTATGATATTACCATCCTGTATCACCCCGACAAGGCGAATGTAGTGGCTGATGCGTTGAGCAGGAGATCAGTGCAGAGCCTTAGTATGATGATCACTCAGCAGGCGCCATTACTTGAGGAGTTGAGGCGACTTGAGCTTGAGGTGGTATCCCCTGGGGTTACTGCAAAACTTATGTCTTTGGTTTTGCAACCCACTCTGTTGGATAGGATCCGAGAGAAACAGAGTGCGGACCCCTTTTTGTTGAGGATTCGAGATCAAATTGCCAGCGGGCAGGCATGGGATTTTGGTGTTGACAGTTCGGGAGTACTGCGGTACAGGGACCGACTGTGTGTGCCTATGGATTCTGAGATCCGAGAGGAGATTTTGAGAGAGGCACATTACTCGCCTTATACGGTTCACTCCGGTGGAACCAAGATGTATAAGGACTTGAAGGCACACTTCTGGTGGAATGGAATGAAGCGGCATATTGGGAGGTTTGTGGCTCAGTGTTTGACTTGTCAACAGGTAAAGGCGGAGCACCGAGTACCTGCTGGCAAGCTTTAGAGTCTCCCAATACCCGAGTGGAAGTGGGACCATATCGCCATGGACTTTGTCGTGGGATTACCGAGGACGCAGGCTAGTTTCGACGCTATTTGGGTGATAGTGGACAGACTGACCAAGTCTGCCCACTTCTTACCAGTGCAGACTACTTGGTCCAGGGACAGACTCGCTCAGTTATATTTGGACGAGATAGTGAGACTGCATGGAGTGCCTACCTCGATTGTGTCTAATCGAGACACCCGATTTGTCTCACAGTTTTGGAGGAGTCTACAGACAGCATTGGGTACTCAGCTGCGGTTTAGCACGGCTTTTCATCCACAGACAGATGGTCAGTCTGAGCGGACCATTCAGACTCTGGAGGACATGTTGAGGGCATGTGTCCTAGACTTTGGTGGAGGGTGGCATCAACACTTAGGACTGGTTGAGTTTGCGTACAACAATAGCTATCAAGCGAGCATCCAGATGGCTCCGTTTGAGGCATTGTATGGACGCAAGTGTCGTTCGCCCTTGCATTGGAGCGATGTGGGTGAGAGGAAGACTTTGGGTCCCGATATCCTGTTGGAAGCGGAAGAGAAGGTCAAGATGGTTCGACGACGTCTTGAGACCGCCCAGAGTCGACAGAGGAGCAATGTGGATACTAGGAGACGAGACTTGGAGTTCCAGATTGGAGATCATGTGTTTCTGAAAGTCTCGCCGTCCAGAGGAATTCGCCGTTTTGGAGTTCGTGGAAAGCTCAGTCCACGGTTTGTTGGCCCGTTCGAAGTGTTAGAGCGAGTAGGGCCGGTAGTATATAGGATCGCCCTACCACTGCGACTGTCTGGAGTCCACGATGTGTTTCATGTCTCGGCCCTGAGGAGATATGTGTTCGATCCCTCCCACGTGATTGACTTCACCCCACTTGAGTTGGCTGAGGACCTGCGGTACGAGGAGCGACCGTTGCGGATTCTTGCTCGTGAGACGAAAGAATTGCGCAACCGAGTCATACCGTACGTGAAAGTGCAGTGGAGTAATCACGAGGAGCGTGAGGCGACTTGGGAACCGGAGATGGTGATACGGGAATCCTATCCCTACCTTTTCGAGCTGCCTTCTTAAGGTATGAGTTAAGTTTCGAGGACGAAACTTTCCGTAGGGGGGAAGGATGTAGTACCCCTGGGGCCTAACTGACAGAATGACTGCAGTATCCCAGACTGTTCGACGCTTCTAGAGAAGGTCGAGACAAGTCGGAGTCGTTTCGGCATCAAATAGACGCGAAAACGGACTCGGAGCGCAGAAGTAAGCCAAAACTAAAGTTTTGGGCGTATGAACTATCGAGCGCCCGGAAGCCTTGTTTTGGGCGCCCAGATGTTGAATGCTCATTTTCTGAAAACTGCTAAGCCATTCCGGATTCGGTATCGGGCGCCCGGAAAGTGGATCCGGAAATCTTACCTCGTGAGTATCGATCCGTTTGACACGTGTTGGTTGGTAGGTGAGTTCCGCCGGACCAGGTTAGGGCGCACCGGACCGCGGGCGGAGAGTCCGATGTTCTGGACTTGTGCAGGCTGAAGAACCGGGCGCCCACTTCTTGGGTTTCGGGCGCCCGATTGTGAGGATTTCCTGTTGAGAAACAGGTTAGGGCATTTCTGTTCTTGAGGCTTATTGCACCGAAATCCTTTGTCTATAAGAGAAGTGGACGACCTCCCCTGAGGCTTTTTCTCCCCTCTTCATGGTGAACCCAGAATTTTGCAAGGAAGCCCTCCAATCCCTACCAAATTCCACCTTTCTCCATTGAAGACCTTGGTTTCCTGCTGAAACTGCAACGTCGACCTGTGGTGTTCGTACTTGTGTGCAGTGTAGGAGTGTCCAAATCCAACAAAACTTGGTTTGTGAGATAGAGGACTCGTAGAGGAAGACGTGGAACTCTTTCAATCGCGATTTGGACAGGTATGTAAGCTACAGTTGATGTTTTACTGGACCCCTTGTGTTCTTGAGCTGAAACTTGGGTTTCCCTTTGATCTTATGGATCCAAATCTCTCGGGAGCTGGAATTTCGAAGTGAAGATTGGTCCTTCCACTTTCCTTGCTGGTTTGGAGGTTCATTCCGCCTGAATTGAGGATTCAAAGATGAGTTCTAGCTCAGATTTTGAGTAATTGCTTAAGTGCTGAATTTTTGGGTCATTGATGGAATTTCTTAGATTTTTGGATCCAGATCTTTGTGAGGATCTTTGGAGAGGTTTTGGATTGTTCCATCACTGTATTTGGGAGGTTTGTGACCCTTTTCCATGAGCTAGATTCGTTGGAATCCCTGAATTCTTGCTGTTTTTGAGATTTGCTTAAGTGCTGGAACTTCTGGATCCATATGCAGGAGGGTCCAGATGTGAATCCGGTTCAGTGTGTGGACCTTTTGGACATCGAGTCGAACTCCGTTTTGGCTGAAATTTGGAGGGTGTGTTTTTGAGCCCCTACTGGTGAGTTGAGCCAAATTTCACTGCATTTGGACTTAGAATTTGGATTTTATCGCATGTTGAATCTATGTTGGTCATGCTGCCAGGCTGCAGTTCTTGGCTGATGTTCTGGGCGCCCAGAACATTGAGCAGGTGCGTCCGAATCTCGAGGTTTCAGATTTGAGCTCGATTTCACCCGGTGTTGTTTGGAGGCCTTCCACTCGACTCCTAGCCGTTGTTGGATAGTTTTTGAGGTGGGTTAATGTTACCGAAATCGCCGGATTTCCTCCTAAGTTGTAGAGAGTGCAGCATGCTGTTTTATCATCTGTTAAATCATGTTAGTAGCTCGAATTTATGAATTTGCATGTATTATTATGAAATCTGAATTTGGAGCATAAATTGATAATTTATAGACATGACTTCACATGCTGAACTGGGATTTGACTTAGGAGAAAACTCGCGAACATACAACCGTCACTTTTCGAACTATTATCAGATTTAGCTCTAGGAGCCGTTTCTGTTCTTGTATCACCGCTGTTAGTGCGAGGTGGATACTTAGTTCGTTGTAGGATGAGTTTACGCTTGTGCTGGGATGCCGAGCTTGTATTTACAGTAGGGTTAGGCTGTTTTGTGTTTTCGGGTGCCGTCGGGGTTGACGGTGGACCCAGACTCTTGTTTTAGCTTCTGTTTGTGCTGAGGGCACGTGAGCTTGGAGTCTTGACCCGTTTTGACCCCTTTCCATTTGATTATAGCCTGCCGGAGCCTGTTTGTGCTCGACAGAGATACGCTTTTAACTCGGTTGGGTAGCTCCCCCGAGTGCCGCTCCGGAGTGAGGCCTCTTTTGCGTTGATGTCGCTACAGATTAGTTAGATCTGGTATTTGGACCGGCTACCCCTTTTGGTAGTGTGCGGTGTGGCTAGGCAGTTGGCTGGACGAGACCGTTTGGGCGGTTCCGTTAGATTGGGTCAGGGGTGACCTTTCACTTTGGTGATGCTTACTTGAGAGTTTGACTTGGATAGTGGTAGGGTAGTGGCATTACAGCTGTAGAGTTTATTCCAGCTTACTTTGTTGTTGTTTACCTACCAGCTATACTGCTAGTCTCGTAGACTTAGTGGGTGGACCGTTGAGGTCGGTATTGGTACCCACTGAGGACTACTTCTTTTGATAGTAGTTCTCACACCCATTGTTGCCACTTTTTCTTGCAGAGCCTTCTTCTGTTGCGGCTGCTGCGCCTGTTTCTGCGGATCGAGGTAAGGGAGTCGCGAGCTAGATCCCTACCTGTCCCTGTTGTTCCTAAAGGAGGACCCTACTGGAGATAGTTTATTTTTGAGTTGAGCCATGGACATATACTGTGGACTTGTTCCTATTTTGGTTCTGGAGGGACTGTTGTATTTTTGGATCCTATATGTACATGTGACTTCTGTTATTGTATGTTTTACTTCAGCTTTATATCTCTTGTAGTTGCTTGTATGTTTGTTTACAGGTTAGCTATCGCTTCGTATACATAGAAATGTCTATGTATACGGCGGATCTGTTGGCGAGCCCGGGGAACGAGTAATCCAGGGCGTGACACATATACCATAAGCAGTGAAGTAAGACTAGCATTATATGCATCAAGATCGCAGTTCTTTGGTACAAACTCTTCATACATCTTCCCAAGAATAGGAAATCCTCCCAATACACTGATGTCCCAAAGAGAAATACCGATCTCGCCATAAGAAAAATGAAAAATATTAGACTCAGGACACCAGGCTTCTACTAAACCATTGAATATTCTTGAGTCTAATTTGTATTTGCCTCCAAAGGCGATAATTCCTCCTAGGGTATCAGCTGAGTGCAATGTATCCTTAAATCGGCGAGTTATGTCATCCCTCCACTCTATAAGGCCATTCAAAATAGTCCCATCTCCCAGAGCTCAAAAGCCTCGCCAACGAGGGCGACCCTGTAGGCTACAGAGGTCCAAACAATGCATATCTTCCCCCGCTTGTACTCCCTGTGGGATTTAATAAAATAACGTTATCCAATCCAGCATTTGAAAGTATCCTTTGTTAGTACTCTTGAACGCCCTCCATAGGCGCCTTCAAAAAAAAAGAAAGAGAAGAAAGAGTAAAGGGATAATAAAGGATTAAACTCCGAGGCTATATATAAATATATATATAGATAGAGGCATAAAAAAAGGGTATGAAATAAAACCTTTGCATGTTTGCACATCTTCCTTGCAAACACGGCAGAAATTGAGATTATGCAGCGCAACTCTATAAGGATAAAGGCAAGAACTAAGGAGTTATTATATGCAAATTTAAAAAGCCTTTAATAAAGACAAAAAAATAGAGCAGCTTCCAACAACAAAAAAAAAAAATAAGAGAAAATAAGAAAAAAAAAGCTTGCAAAAAAAAAGACAGCTTACAAAAAATGTGTGTAAAAAAAGAAAAAGCTCACAAAAAAGAGCTTGCAAAAAAAAATAAAGAGCACGCATGAAGAGAAATCCCCTTTCCCTCTCTCTCTAGTTCATGTAGAGAAAGAGAGAGGGAAGGAATTGGGTCCCCTCTCTCTGACACACAAAAAGAAAACAAAAAAAAAAAGAGAGCAAAAAAAGAAAAAAAGAAAGCTCACAGAGAGAGTACAAAAAAAAGAGTGCACATGAGAAGGAATCCCCCTCCCGATCTCTCTCTAGTTCGTATAGAGAAAGAGAGAGAGGGAGTTGGGTCCTCTCTCTCTGACATAAAAAAAAAACCGAAAAAAGGAGAAGGAGAAAGCTCACATAGAGAGTAAAAAAAAAAAGAAAAAAGAAAAAAAAAGAGAGAGCAAAAAAAAAAAAAATAAAGCTCACATGGATAGTCAAGAAAAAAAGGAGGAGAGATATCACACCTTTATGCTACTTTTGTGAGGCTTGCAGCAGAAAAGTGGGCGGCACTTTGTTTAGGCACAAAAAAAAAGAGAAAAGAAAAAAAGAGAAGATAAATATAAGATACAGAGTAGTCGAATTAGAATAGAATTATTATTTGACCGAAAATTATATTTTTTTAAAAAAAATAAAAAAAAAAGTAAAAAAGATAAAAAGAGAAAGAGATGATCACCCACCTCTCTCTGTCCGTACAGAGAGGGGTGGGTTTCTTTTTTTTCTTTTAAAAGAAGAAAAGGGAAAAAAAGAAAGAAATAGAAGAGAAAGATTCAAAAAAAGGGAAAGAAAAAAGAAAAGAGATGATCACCCACCTCTCTCTAGTCCGTATAGAGGGGTGGGTTTCCTTTTTTTTTTCTTTCAAGAAAAAAGAAAGAAAGAAAAAAAGGGAAAGAAAAAAAAGAAAAAAAAAGGTCACATAAATTGATTGATTGGTATTAGGATGCCTTACAGATTATGAAGTTACCATCTTTTTTTGAATAATTTTCAAAAATCAAAAGATTATTGAGACTCCTATAAAAAAAAAGGTTAGAGAGATAGAAAAAATCTGGAAGGGTAGAGAAGAAGGAAAAAAAAAAAAAAAAGAAGCAGAAAAAGAAGAAGACGAAGAATAAAATCTCCAGCAAAAAAAAAAGTGAAGAAAAAGAGGAATAAAAAAGAAAAAATTTTGTTTTCTTCTACTCTCTCTCTCTCTCTCACATGTACAGGGGGGTGGGGGGTTCCACCCCCCTTCTCTCTTGCGCGCTGACGCCAAACATAGGGAGAGGGGTGTGTGCACCCCCTTCCCTCTGGCATGTTCTAAAAAATAAAAAAAAGAAGAGTAGCAAAAGGGTCTCCGGGCGTCTTGTTCTTCGATGACGATGCCGGCAACAACCATGGCGACGGCAACAACAATGACAATACTCTTAAGCCGACTCGACTTCCATGACAACGAAGGATGACGCATGTATACAAATGGTGTAAAAGCGATTCTCTTGTCCGGTTGACCGAGAGGCCATCTTCGTGATAGGCTTGACACGACCAAACCTGGCATTAGATCGCTATTCTCACCATGCATATGTATTGTTAACCTTATACCGAGTGGCCATCCTCATGATAGGCTCGACACAGTCGAACAGGGAGATGATGTAGTAGTGGTCCTTCTTTGGTTTGATTGAGCAGCCATCTTCGCGATAGGCTCAGCACGGTCAAATCCAATACGAGATCAACATTATTATTATGTGCACCCACAACCATCATACCGAGCGGCTATCCTCGTGATAGGCTCGACATGGTCATAATCTAGCGATTCAAATCGAACCCTACTCATTGGGTTGATTGAGCGACCATCTTCACAATAGGCTCAACATGATCAAAGCTGCCTATTTGGACAAAAAAATAATAAATAAAGTAATAAAAATAATAAATAATAAATAATGAGAATAACAAGATGAGTGTTACTCCGGATTGCCATCTTCGTGATAGGAACTGTTCAAACCATACGCCATCTTCGTGATAGGCACAGTTTGACTCGATCGAATTGCCATCTTTGTGATAGGCACAAGTTTGATCCACATGCCCTCTTCGTGATAGGGATGGTTCAAACCATATGCCGTCTTCGTGATAGGCACGGCACGGTTTGACTCGATCGAATTGCCATCTTCGCGATAGGCTCATGTTCGATTCATACGCCATCTTCATGATAGGCGCCATTCGACAGTTTGACTCGATCGAATTGCATTCTTCGCGATAGGCACATGTTCGATTCACATGCCATTCGTGATAAGCATGATTCGACTCATAACCATCTTCCTGACAGACATAATTCGACTTAATCAAACCTTGCTTTTGGGACAGTGTTGTCTAAGCGATGCCCTATGAGTATATTCCGATTCTCATGTAACAAAATAAAGATCAGTGATTAATGAATTTGACATGGGTTTCAACCCAAACTGAACCAAATCAATTCGAATCAAACCCGATATAAAAATAATTTGAAATTAACTTAATTTGTTTAATTGTGAATCTAATTATAATGGCGAACCAAACCCTAATGGCTGAGGAGCTAGATTGCTACTTCAAAATCAGTTTAATCCGAGCTGAACTGCAAAAGTTCGGGCCGAGCCGAACCCAATTCAGTTTGACCCAAACCGTATTATAAAGAATCTACTTTGAACTTCATTATAAACCGGTTTAACCTGAATAAGTCATTGAATATGGTTCAATCTAAACTAAATCGTCGAATATTCTAGCTGAACCAAACCGGGTTATAGGCCGGTTCAATTTAAACCAAACGATGAAGGATTCAAATTGAACCAAAGAGGGTTCAACCTGAATCAAATTATAGGATGTTCGAACCAAGTCGAACCAAAATACGAGTCGGTTCGACCTAACAGAACCTGAAAAGGTTAAACATAAATCAAAGTGAGTTCAACCCAAACTAAACCACATAACACACACACTGAACTATAAACAGTTTGACCTAACCTGAGCAATAAAGGATTCAACTTGAACCGAACCATAAGTGTAGTACCCATGGTGTCACGCACCGTCGGGCCTTTAACACCAACTAGGTGGAAAGGATAACCGCACGGGCGCATGCCCCAGACCCGCCGAACGGATAGAGTCTCTTCTACCCGCCCAAGGCGTCACAACACAAGCATGTCCACGAGGTTCCAATTAGGAAAGTAGTACAAGAGTTGCACAAGGAAAGCATCAACATAAAGAAGTTCTACTTCTATTACATCACAATTGCACATTTATACATGCCCAAAATTTTCTTTTCTTTTATTTCCATTCCATACATCAAGTTCCAAAATCATGGAATATACAAGTTGCATATAATCAATGAAAACCCCTATACTATCAATGTCCAAGACTAGGAGTACAACTCTATGTATCACCAAAATGGAAGGGCTGCTATCTAGAGAGCCAAACCCTTGCCTCGCTCCGCCGCCTCACTCGCGGAAGGACCTGAAAAACGTGGGGTGAGAACTATAAACATAGTTCCCAGTGGGTAAGGCCACCCAAGAGAGAAGCTCGACCCACCAGGTCCAAAGAAACACCATATGCATAAGTTAGATCACAAATAACTATGCAACAATTATTTACGTGCTTGTAAATAAACATAAAGGATGCAACCAAATAAAATATCCATTTTTCATTTTCTCCTAGGTTCATCCTATATTTCACATTGACCAAGTTCAACTACTTGTCAAAACTTATGGTTTCGGAATCGCCGCATCACCATAAAAGTTCCAACATCCAAGGAGTGAAATCGTCACCTCCGTGTTCGAGTAGCGAAATCTTCGCATACTCGGGATAGCGAAACCGTCGCATACCCCACCTCAACACCGCCATCACATGGCACGGGTAGCGAAATCGTCGCATACCCGGGATAGCAACCTCGTTGCACATCCCATCTCAACACCGCCATCACATGGCTTGGGTAGCGAACTCGTCGCATACCCGGGATAGCAACCTCGTTGCACATCCCATCTCAACACCGCCATCACATGGCATGGGTAGCGAACTCGTCGCATACCCGGGATAGCAACCTCGTTGCACATCCCATCTCAACACCGCCATCACATGGCATGGGTAGCGAACTCGTCGCATACCCGGGATAGCAACCTCGTTGCACATCCCATCTCAACACCGCCATCACATGGCATGGGTAGCGAACTCGTCGCATACCCGGGATAGCAACCTCGTTGCACATCCCATCTCAACACCGCCATCACATGGCATGGGTAGCGAACTCGTCGCATACCCGGGATAGCGAAACCGTCGCACATCCCAATCTATCACAGCCAACTCATCGCACGGGTAGCAAAATCGTTGCATACCCGGGACAGCAACCTCGTCGCACATCCCCATCTATCACATTTCACACTTGCCAACCTAAGTCTCATGACCCTAGGTTCAAGTCACAAAGTCTCACCTATGTTCAATGACACTAGGTTTACTTTCTCGTTCTCAACCTAGGTTCTATGACTCTAGGTTCCATTCTCATGTTCCAACCTATGTTCAATGACTCTAGGTTCCAATCACACATGTTCCAACCTATGTTCTCAACACTAGGTTCCAATCATACATGCAATCGCATAACAAGTATAGATAATAGAAATATACTTGATTTCTATAACATGCAATAGGAGCTCATGGCTCTACCTATCATGATTTTCATCTTTGCCAACATGCAAGTCCTAGGGTTCACCATACATACCATTTTATCTTTAAATGAATATTTACCCTAGACATGGAAGTGACCTAATCACTTCGGTAAACACAAACCCACCTCAAGAGCTTCCAAATTCTTGTATTCTTTGAGCTCCTAGGTCTCCAAGCCTTGAGTTCTTGCTTCAACCCAAGCTTCTACAAGAAAATGGTTCGTTACTCGTTACGAACCCTTAAATCAACTCAATACATGAAATCAAGTGTTCTAACATGATTTCATATGCCTCAATTGCAATTTCCGAAGGTCCAAATATTTTTAGAACCTCCCAAGGCAAAAACCTTCATTTTACCTAGGTTTCACATGCATGCATGTAGAACCTCAAAATCTCTTGGCCAATCTCCACGTTTTGTGGTTTAGATTGCCTAGGGTTTCCAAAAACCTCAAAATACTAGATCAATTCCAAGGTTTGAACCCAAAACATGAGGAACTAATCTTAACCGCGAGGTCCCCAAGCTTCTACTTGCACCAAGAAGCTTCTTTGCACCTTGGAAGTCCTTTTCCAAGCTCCAATCCACCACTTCTCCAAGCTTTGGAGAGTTCTCTAGAGAGAGAAAGTGAGAGAGATGGAGAGGAGAAGTAGAGGAGGAAGACAATGGGAAGGGGAGAGGGTCTCAGCTCTACATATACCCCAACACATGTGAAAAGACCATTATGCCCCCCTCACACTTCACTACACACAGCCAGCCAAAGCTGGGATTTCGCAGCACTGTATACCAGTATTTGCATTTGCATACCGGTATACGGGTGCTAGTTCCGGTATACCCCGAGGAATTCCGCAAAACCCGAGAGCTGGTTTCTCGGATTCAGCCGTCGCATTCCGGTATACCACACCACATACCGGTACTAATCACTTCAGTACCGGTATGGACAACCTCATACCGGAATCCACTGCAGACTTCACAAGTTCAGCAGTTCTAACTTTTCGAAGTCCGTTTTTGCGCCTTATTTGCGCCGAAAACACTTCGCACAAGTCCCAAACTTGGCCGAAGCCTCACACATAGCCTCGTATGCTATTTTTCCACCGGAACTCCACAATTTGTAGAAGTTCGGTACAATGCACTGAAATTCAGTGTACTACATTCCTCCCCCCTTAGAGAGAGTTTCGGCCGCGAAACTAAATCATACCTCTGCTGGACTCAGCGAAGAGGTAAGAAAACCGCTCCTTCATCGAGCTTTCCAATTCCCACGTAGCTTCGCGCTCACCGTGATTTGTCCATTGTACCTTTACATTAGGAATTTCACGGTTCCTCAAATTTTTCACCTCGCGATCCATGATACACAAGGGAAATTCCTCATAAGTCATATCCTCATGAAGCTCCATAGGCACATACTCGAGGACGTGCGCCGGATCATACATGTACTTGCGGAGTGTCGATACATGGAACACATTGTGTATCCCCGCAAGTTTTGGCGGCAAAGCTAGCCGATATGACAAGGATCCCACACGCTCCAAAACCTCATACGGTCCAATGTAATGGAGACTCAACTTACCCCGAACACCAAATCGCTTCACCCCTCTCATGGGTGATACTTTCAAGAAGACGCGGTCTCCTACCGCGAATTCCAAATCTCGTCGACGCCTATCCGCATAGCTCTTTTGCCTGGATTGCGCCGTCGATAAACGTTCACGTGCCGAGCGGACTTTTTCCTCCGCTTCACGCAACACATCCGGTCCTAAGACCCTTCTCTCGCCGACCTCGCTCCAATGGATAGGAGAGCGGCTTTTTCTTCCATACAAGGCCTCAAACGGTGCCATACCGATGCTAGATTGATAGCTATTATTATAAGCGAATTCAGCCTTCGGCAAATGAGTAGACTATGCACCCTTAAAGTCCAACACACACGCTCGTAGCATATCCTCCAAAATCTGAATTGTCCTTTCTGATTGACCGTCAGTTGGAGGATGAAATGCTGAACTGAAATCGAGCCGTGTACCCAAAGCTTCTTGCAAGCTTTTCCAAAAATGCGACGTAAAACGGGGATCTCGATATGAAACTATCGAGGTCGGGACCCCGTGCAACCGCATAATCTCGTCCAGGTAGACTTGTGCCAACTTGTCTCCCGACCAAGTGGTGTGGATTGGCAAAAAGTGTGCCGACTTTGACAAACGATCCACCACCACCCAAATCGCGTCGTGGCCACCTTGCGATCGAGGTAGGCCCACAACGAAGTCCATTGCTATGTTCTCCCACTTCCAAACTGGAATGGGTAACCCTTGCAATTTCCCTGCTGGAAAACGACGCTCGGCCTTCACCTGTTGGCATACCAAACATTGTGCCACAAAGCGTCCAACATCAAGTTTCATTCCCGGCCACCAATAATGCAATTTAAGATCCTTATACATTTTGGTGCCGCCCGGATGAATCGCATAGGGAGAAGTGTGAGCTTCTTTCACGATCTCCCTACGAATGTCCTCAACTTTTGGCACGCACAATCGATTTCAAAATCGAATGGCACCCTTCGAGTCCACATGAAAATCACCGGCACGCCCACTCTCGATAGCATTCCGCACCTTTTGGAGTTCCGGATCACCGGATTGCTTTTCTTTTATTTGCTCCAACAAGGTCGGCCACACTTCGAGATTCATGAGTTTAGCGGGGACGCCCAGGGCCACGACTTCCAAGTCAAACCGGCCCATTTCCTTGATTAACGGCATTTGTCCCGTCATCTCAATTGCGAAGTTCTCCACGAATTTTCTACTGAGCGCATCGGCCACCACATTGGTTCTACCGGGGTGGTACAAGATGGTTAAGTCGTATCTCCGCTGCCTCAAGTTCAACTCCTTTTGAGTGAACAAATACTTTAAGCTTTTATGATCCGTGTACACCTCACAATGTTCCCCGTACAAATAGTGTCTCCACAACTTAAGCGCGAAGACCACCGCTGCAAGCTCTAGGTCGTGGGTGGGGTAATTCTGCTCATAGCTCTTCAGCTGTCGAGAGGCATATGCTATCACTTGTCCTCTTTGCATAAGCACACACCCAAGACCACGCCGTGATGCATCACTATACACCACAAAGCCCTCCCCCGCAATCGGCAAGGCGAGAATCGGAGCCGAAGTCAACCTTTCCTTTAGCTCCTTAAAGCTTTGGTCGCATTCCTCGCTCCAAACATATTTGGCCCCCTTGCGGGTAAGACGCGTTAGTGGACCGGAGATTTTTAAAAACCCCTCCACGAACCGCCGATAGTACCCCGCAAGACCCAAAAAGCTTCGTATTTCCGTGACATTGGTTGGGCGAGGCCAATCCTTGATTGCCTCAACTTTCATAGGGTCCACCGATACTCCTCCCGCGGAGATCACATGACCCAATAAAGCGACCTCACGAATCCAAAATTCGCACTTCTTTAACTTGGCGAACAACTTGTTCTCTCGAAGAACTTGAAGCACAATCCCTAGGTGCTCATTATGTTCCTCTTCACTCCGAGAGTAGACAAGAATATCATCTATGAACACAACCACAAATTGATCTAATAGTGGTTTGAACACACGGTTCATCAAATCCATGAACGCTGTCGGGGCATTGGTAAGCCCGAAAGGCATAACCGTGAATTCATAATGTCCATACCGCGTCCTAAATGCGGTCTTATGCACATCCTCCGGTTTAATCTTCAATTGATGATAACCGGATTGCAAGTCAATCTTTGAATACACTCGAGACACTTGCAACTGATCGAATAAGTCATCAATTCGGGGTAGCGGGTACTTATTCTTGACGGTCACTTTGTTCAACTCGCGGTAATCCACACACAACCGCAGTGAACCGTCCTTTTTTCGCACAAATAGAACATGGGCTCCCCAAGGTGACACACTTGGCTTTACGAAACCCTTGTCCATCAAATCTTGTAATTGTGCTTTCAATTCCTTTAGCTTCGCGGGTGCCATCCTGTACGGGGCCTTAGAAATCGGCGCCGTACCCGGGAGCAAATCGATCACGAATTCTATTTCCCGGTCCGGTGGCATTCCGGGTAGCTCCGCCGGAAATACATCCGGGAATTCTTGGACCACAGGAATGTCCTCGAGTCCCAACACTTCCTTTCGGTCATCCACTACCGTCGCTAAGTAAGCGATGCAACCACTAGCAATAAGCTTTCTTGCTTACGACGTGGACACCATTGACGCAAAGAGCGAACTCTTGCACCCACGGTACACAAACTCCTTGTGCCCGGGTTCTCTAAACCTCACTATTCGGCTCTCACAATCAATAGTAGCGTGATATCTCGAGAGCCAATCCATTCCTAGGATCAAATCATACTCATTCATTCGATTTAACACCAGCAAATCAGCTGGCATGATCCAGTTTTCAACCCTCACTGGGCAATCTACACACGCGTGATGTACACAAAAGGTGTGTTCAGGTACTTGCACAGTTCTTGCATGCGTCGCTTCTACAATTTCTATTCCATGTGCTATAGCAAATTATCGAGCAATGAATGAATGCGATGCTCCAGTATCAAACAAAGCTCTACATCGAATGCCTTTAATTAACACGATACCTGCCACGACATCCTCCTGGGCAGAAGGCTCCTCCACCTGTGAGGCGAACACCCGTCCACTGGGCGCTGGTCGCTGGCCCTCAGCTGGTCTCGGCGGCTGTGTACGGCCAGCCGACATCGCCGCGGGTGGGATGCCCGTAAGCTGTCTCGGCGATGCAAATGCCGATGCCGACGACGGTGCTCGGCCATCATCCATCGGGCAATTGTATCGCATATGTCCCGGCTGTCCACATTTGTAGCACCGGCCCTCACGATAATCACATTGCTGAGGGTTGTGGGGGCCGCTACAAATCGGGCACCGGGTCGAGGGTCGATTCCGCCGGGACCCTCGCGACTGGTTCTGCAACTGCGAGTGCTTCGGAGGCCGCTTAGAGCTAGACTGCCCACCCGAGCCACTCGCCGATCGTTTCTTTCCCTTTTCTTTATCTTTTTCCTTCTCTCTCTCCCAAGATTCGCGCTCCTCGCGCGCACATGCATTCCCGTGCTCCACCCAAAGAGCACGGTCCAAGACCTCCGCAAAGGTTTGTAGCTTGAGGTCGTGAACCGCCCGAAAGATCTCCGGTCGAAGCCCGCGCACGAAGCAATCGACCTTGTCCAACTCTCCGCGAACAACGTGCAGTACGTAATTAATGATGTACGAGAACTCCCTCTCGTACTCGCGCACGGTGCGGTTCCCTTGCTTCAACTTACGGAACCTTTCTTGGAGTTTCCTTTTCTCACTATCGGGGAAGTAGGCGACGAACACCATACCCCGAAACTCCTCCCACGTCGGTGGCGGAAGGCTAGAGAGTCGATCACGCCGAACTCCCTTCCACCACACCTTCGCCGATCGCTCTAGACAATGAGCGGCGAGATGTACCTTGTCCCTCTCCAAGGTATATAGATCCTCGAAGAGCGTCTCAATAGCATCGATCCACGTCTCTACATCCCATGGATCCACGTTCTCCCCGTTGAAGATAGGCGGGTTGAACTTCTTAAACCTCATGAGAGCCGCAAGTGCGCGCTCTCGCTCCGCATCCTCCATCGTGGAATCGGGCATAGGAGCACCCGACCCGCTGGCTACAATCGGTGATGCCGGTGGCGCCACAGCCGGCGCCCGTGTCACCTCCTCGGCCGGTGCCGAAGCAGAGGCCGGAGGCGCTCCCGTTCTCTCCTCCCTAACCGCAGTCGCTTGCTGCGCCATCTCGTCCTGGAGCTTTTTAATTTGCTCCTCCTGTCGCTGCATGGCTTCGGCCTGCCGCCGAACCACACCCATCAACTCGGCCAACTGATCACGAAGACCCGAGTTCTTACCCTCCCCGAGTTGTTCGGGAGCCGCGCTCGATCCTCCGAGCCCAGCCCTCGTAGGAGGCCGCCCACGTACCATTATCTCCTGAAAACACAACGACTTTGGTCATTTCGTGACATTCAAAGTCATTCCAACATAACGTTTCACGAACATAAACGTGAACCCAATCTAGGCGAAAGTCACACAAGGGTTCTTATTCCCCTCACTTGGTTTCATGTTGTCGGCCGCCAACACGAACACACTTGGTGAAGAATAAGACACACCTCGAATCTACATCTACTTCCAGCTAGAGGTATAAGGACATAACCCAATCACTTATCTTTCGCCACAATCAAAGATCTCGTCACTCACGAGCCTACACTCCTAGGGTCTTTTCCATCCTAGGATTTCTTAGGTCCACCTAGATCGTTTCTACGCTCTGATACCACCTCAGTCTGTCACGCCCCGTCGGGCCTTTAACACCAACTAGGTGGAAAGGATAACCGCACGGGCGCATGCCCCAGACCCGCCGAACGGATAGAGTCTCTTCTACCCGCCCAAGGCGTCACAACACAAGCATGTCCACGAGGTTCCAATTAGGAACGGAGTACAAGAGTTGCACAAGGAAAGCATCAACATAAAGAAGTTCTACTTCTATTACATCACAACTGCACATTTATACATGCCCAAAATTTTCTTTCCTTTCATTTCCATTCCTTACATCAAGTTCCAAAATCATGGAACATACAAGTTGCATATAATCAATGAAAACCCATATACTATCAATGTCCAAGACTAGGGGTACAACTCTATGTATCACCAAAATGGAAGGGCTGCTATCTAGAGAGCCAAATCCTTGCCTCGCTCCGCCACCTCACTCGCGGAAGGACCTGAAAAACGTGGGGTGAGAACTATAAACATAGTTCCCAGTGGGTAAGGCCACCCAAGAGAGAAGCTCGACCCACCAGGTCCAAAGAAACACCATATGCATAAGTTAGATCACAAATAACTATGCAACAATTATTTACGTGCTTGTAAATAAACATAAAGGATGCAACCAAATAAAGTGTCCATTTTTTATTTTCTCCTAGGTTCATCCTATATTTCACATTGACCAAGTTCAACTACTTGTCATAAACTTATGGTTTCGGAATCGCCGCATCACCATAATAGTTCCAACATCCAGGGAGTGAAATCGTCACCTCCGTGTTCGAGTAGCGAAATCGTCGCATACTCGGGATAGCGAAACCGTCGCATACCCCACCTCAACACCGCCATCACATGGCACGGGTAGCGAAATCGTCGCATACCCGGGATAGCGACCTCGTTGCACATCCCATCTCAACACCGCCATCACATGGCATGGGTAGCGAACTCATCGCATACCCGGGATAGCAACCTCGTTGCACATCCCATCTCAACACCGCCATCACAAGGCATGGGTAGCGAACTCGTCGCATACCCGGGATAGCAACCTCGTTGCACATCCCATCTCAACACCGACATCACATGGCATGGGTAACGAACTCGTCGCATACCCGGGATAGCAACTTCGTTGCACATCCCATCTCAACACCGCCATCACATGGCATGGGTAGCGAACTCGTTGCATACCCGGGATAGCGAAACCGTCGCACATCCCAATCTATCACCGCCAACTCATCGCACGGGTAGCGAAATCGTCGCATACCCGGGATAGCAACCTCGTCGCACATCCCCATCTATCACATTTCACACTTGCCAACCTAAGTCTCATGACCCTAGGTTCAAGTCACTAAGTCTCACCTATGTTCAATGACACTAGGTTTACTTTCTCGTTCTCAACCTAGGTTCCATGACTCTAGGTTCCATTCTCATGTTCCAACCTATGTTCAATGACTCTAGGTTCCAATCACACATGTTCCAACCTATGTTCTCAACACTAGGTTCCAATCATACATGCAATCGCATAACAAGTATAGATAATAGAAATATACTTGAATTCTATAACATGCAATAAGAGCTCATGGCTCTACCTATCATGATTTTCATCTTTGCCAACATGCAAGTCCTAGGATTCACCATACATACCATTTTATCTTTAAATGGATATTTACCCTAGACATGGAAGTGACCTAATCACTTCGGTAAACACAAACCCACCTCAAGAGCTTCCAAATTTTTGAATTCTTTGAGCTCCTAGGTCTCCAAGCCTTCAGTTCTTGCTTCAACCCAAGCTTCTACAAGAAAATGGTTCGTTACTCGTTACGAACCCTTAAATCAACTCAATACATGAAATCAAGTGTTCTAACATGATTTCCTATGCCTCAATTGCAATTCCCGAAGGTCCAAATATTTTTAGAACCTCCCAAGGCAAAAACCCTCATTTTACCTAGGTTTCACATGCATGCATGTAGAACCTCAAAATCTCTTGGCCAATCTCCATGTTTTGTGGTTTAGATTGCCTAGGGTTTCCAAAAACCTCAAAATACTAGATCAATTCCAAGGTTTGAACCCAAAACGTGAGGAACTAATCTTAACCGCGAGTTCCCCAAGCTTCTACTTCTGGAGAGTGTCGGGACGAGTCGGAGTCGTTTTGGCGCAAAATAGACGCGTAAACGGACTCGGAGCACCGAAATAAGCCAAAACTGAAGTTTTGGACGTTTAGCAGTTTAGGGCGCCCGAAAGTTGGGTTTAGGGCGCCCGAATCTTAGTGCTGTTACTGAGTCATTTCGGATCCAGTTTTAGGGCGCCCGGAAAGTGAGTCCGAAAGTTCACCTCGTGAGTATCGATCGTGCTGAAACGTGTGCTTTGGTAGGTGAGTTCCGCCGGACCACGATAGGGCACACCAGACCGCTTGACGGAGAATCCGAGGCTGTTCTGTGCAGGCTGGAAGATCTGGGCGCCCAGTTCTTGGGTTCTGGCCGCCCGAATGTTGGATTTTCAGCATTGGTGCAGGTTTACAGCTTGTGTTCTTGAGGCTTTTTGTATCCATTCCTTTGGCTATAGTAGTGGTGGAGGAAACCCCATGAAGCTCTTTTGCTTCCCTCTCTTGGTGAACCCTGGAAAATTGCAGGGAACCCCTCCAACTCCTCCAATTTTCCATCTTTTTCCATTGAAGGCTTTGGATTCCTGCAGAACAGCAGCGTCGACATGTGGCGTTTCAGCTCGTGTGCAGTGTAGGAGTGTCCAAATCCTACGAAACTTGGTTTGTTGGATTGTGGACTCGTAGAGGAAGGTGTGGGATCCTTTCAATCGCATTGTGGATAGGTATGTACCATAGTTAGTTAATTCGGATTCGGCAAAAATTCGGTACGGGTATTATACGAATAAAATTTGTATCTTAATTTTTAAATTCGTTAAAAAATACGACTAAAAAACGGATTCGTCAATTATTCGGATATGTGATTTATACGGGTATTATACGTTCACCAATTAAAAATTCGGGATCAAAAATTCGGCTATTAAATTAAATTTTTTTTCTCTCAAAATTTATACTATTAGCATAATACTCATAATTTTTAAGAAAATAAAAATAAAGAGCTATAAAAATGGCATGAAAAGGGATGTATACGCAATTGTCGCAGGCTGAAAAGGGGCAGTGAAGAAAATACAATAGTTTGAGGGACTAGAGTGCTTTTTTCCCAAGTAATATAAATACTTACATTATTCTTAAACAACCCTAACCCTATCTCCCCCTTACCTAACCTGCCGCCTCCATCTCTCTCTTTCCCACCCCATCTCCCTCTCCCTCTCCCTCTCTCGTTGATTGTCTCTCTCTCTCCCCCACTCTCTCGGATAGTGCTCCGGCTGCCGCTGCCACCGATTGGCCATCTCCGACGGTCTTTCCTCGGCCAGCGCCGCCGCCACCGCCGCCGACCGCAGCACCCCGAGGCCCCGTCGGATCATGGCGACCAAGAAATTTTTTTTTTTTCTTTTTTCTATTTTGAGCGACCCGTTTTTTTTTGTGCAAATAATTCGGCCTCACGAATTATTCGCGAATACTAATTTTTGACCAAAAAAACCCGATTTTTTTGATTTGTTGGAAAAAATACGTATACGGACCGTTTTATTCGTTTCTTCAAAAATTCGCGAATAATTCGCGAATTATTCACGAATTAACTAACATAGGTATGTACGCTGCAGTTGCTGTTTTGCTGAACCCCTTGTGTTCTTGAACTGAAATTTGGGTTTTCCTTTGATCTTATGGATCCAAATCTCTATGGAGCTGGATTTTTGAAGTGAGGATTGTTTTTCCCTCATCCCTTGCTGGTTTGGAAGTTTTTTCCACCTGGATTTGAGAGTTCAAATGTCACGCCCCGTCGGGCCTTTAACACCAACTAGGTGGAAAGGATAACAGCACGGGCGCATGCCCCAGACCCGCCGAACGGATAAAGTCTCTTCTACCCGCCCAAGGCGTCACAACACAAGCATGTCCACGAGGTTCCAACTAGGAACGGAGTACAAGAGTTGCACAAGGAAAGCATCAACATAAAGAAGTTCTACTTCTATTACATCACAATTGCACATTTATACATGCCCAAATTTTTCTTTTCTTTCATTTCCATTCCATACATCAAGTTCCAAAATCATGGAATATACAAGTTGCATATAATCAATGAAAACCCCTATACTATCAATGTCCAAGACTAGGGGTACAACTCTATGTATCACCAAAATGGAAGGGCTGCTATCTAGAGAGCCAAACCCTTGCCTCGCTCCGCCGCCTCACTCGCGGAAGGACCTGAAAAACGTGGGGTGAGAACTATAAACATAGTTCCCAATGGGTAAGGTCACCCAAGAGAGAAACTCGACCCACCAGGTCCAAAGAAACACCATATGCATAAGTTAGATCACAAATAACTATGCAACAATTATTTACATGCTTGTAAATAAACATAAAGGATGCAACCAAATAAAATGTCCATTTTTTATTTTCTCCTAGATTCATCCTATATTTCACATTGACCAAGTTCAACTACTTGTCATAAACTTATGGTTTCAGAATCGCCGCATCCCCATAATAGTTCCAACATGCAAGGAGTGAAATCGTCACCTCCGTGTTCGAATAGCGAAATCGTCGCATACTCGGGATAGCGAAACCGTCGCATACCCCACCTCAACACCGCCATCACATGGCACGGGTAGCGAAATCGTCGCATACCCGGGATAGCAACCTCGTTGCACATACCATCTCAACACCGCCATCACATGGCATGGGTAGCGAACTCGTCGCATACCCGGGATATCAACCTCGTTGCACATCCCATCTCAACACCGCCATCACATGGCATGGGTAGCGAACTCGTCGCATACCCGGGATAGCAACCTCGTTGCACATCCCATCTCAACACCGCCATCACATGGCATGGGTAGCGAACTCGTCGCATACCCGGGATAGCAACCTCGTTGCACATCCCATCTATCACATTTCACACTTGCCAACCTAAGTCTCATGACCCTAGGTTCAAGTCACTAAGTCTCACCTATGTTCAATGACACTAGGTTTACTTTCTCGTTCTCAACCTAGGTTCCATGACTCTAGGTTCCATTCTCATGTTCCAACCTATGTTTTCAACACTAGGTTCCAATCATACATAAAATCACATAACAAGTATAGATAATAGAAATACACTTGAATTCTATAACATGCAATAGGAGCTCATGGCTCTACCTATCATGATTTTCATCTTTGCCAACATGCAAGTCCTAGGGTTCACCATACATACCATTTTATCTTTAAATGAATATTTACCCTAGACATGGAAGTGACCTAATCACTTCGGTAAATACAAACCCACCTCAAGAGCTTCCAAATTCTTGTATTCTTTGAGCTCCTAGGTCTCCAAGCCTTGAGTTCTTGCTTCAACCCAAGCTTCTACAAGAGAATGGTTCGATACTCGTTACGAACCCTTAAATCAACTCAATACATGAAATCAAGTATTCTAACATGATTTCCTATGCCTCAATTGCAATTCCCGAAGGTTCAAACTAAATCTGATAATAGTTCGAAAAGTGACGGTTGTATGTTCACGAGTTTTCTCCAAAGTCAATTCCCAGTTCAGCATGTGAAGTCATGTCTATAAATTATCAATTTATGCTCCAAATTCAGATTTCATAATAATACATGCAAATTCATGAATTCGAGCTACTAACATGATTTAACAGATGATAAAACAGCATGCTGCACTCTCTACAACTTAGGAGGAAATTCGGCGATTTCGGTAACATTAACCCACCTCAAAAGCTATCCAACAACGGCTAGGAGTCGAGTGGAAGGCCTCCAAACAACACCGGGTGAAATCGAGCTCAAATCTGAAACCTCGAGATTCGGACCCACCTGCTCAATGTTCTGGGCGCCCAGAACATCAGCCCAGAACTGCAGCCTGGCAGCATGACCAACATAGATTCAACATGCGATAAAATCCAAATTGTAAGTCCAAATGCAGTGAAATTTGGCTCAACTCACCAGTAGGGGCTCAAGAACACACCCTCCAAATTTCAGCCAAAACGGAGTTCGACTCGATGTCCAAAAGGTCCACACACTGAACCGGATTCACATTTGGACCCTCCTGCATATGGATCCAGAAGTTCCAGCACTTAAGCAAATCTCAAAAACAGCAAGAATTCAGGGATTCCAACGAATCTAGCTCATGAAAAAGGGTCACAAACCTCCCAAATACAGTGATGGAACAATCCAAAACCTCTCCAAAGATCCTCACAAAGATCTGGATCCAAAAATCCAAGAAATTCCATCAATGACAAAAAAATTCAGCACTTAAGCAATTACACAAAATCTGAGCTAGAACTCACCTTTGAATCCTCAATTCAGGCGGAATGAACCTCCAAACCAGCAAGGAAAATGTAAGGACCAATCTTCACTTCGAAATTCCAGCTCCCAAGAGATTTGGATCCATAAGATCAAAGGGAAACCCAAGTTTCAGCTCAAGAACACAAGGGGTCCAGTAAAACATCAACTGTAGCTTACATACCTGTCCATATCACGATTGGAAGGGTTCCACGTCTTCCTCTACGAGTCCTCTATCCAACAAATCAAGTTTCGTTGGATTTGGACACTCCTACACTGCACACGAGTACGAACACCACAGGTCGACGTTGCAGTTTCAGCAGGAAACCAAGGTCTTCAATGGAGAAAGGTGGAATTTGGTAGGGATTGGAGGGCTTCCTTGCAAAATCCTGGGTTCACCATGAAGAGGGGAGAAAAAGCCTCAGGGGAGGTCGTCCACTTCTCTTATAGACAAAGGATTTCGGTGCAATAAGCCTCAAGAACAGAAATGCCCTAACCTGTTTCTCAGCAGGAAATCCTCACAATCGGGCGCCCGAAACCCAAGAAGTGGGCGCCCGGTTCTTCAGCCTGCACAAGTCCAGAACATCGGACTCTCCGCCCGCGGTCCGGTGCGCCCTAACCTGGTCCGGCGGAACTCACCTACCAACCAACACGTGTCAAACGGATCGATACTCACGAGGTAAGATTTCCGGATCCACTTTCCGGGCGCCCGATACCGAATCCAGAATGGCTTAGCAGTTTTCAGAAAAGGAGCATTCAACATCTGGGCGCCCAAAACAAGGATTCCGGGCTCCCGATAGTTCATACGCCCAAAACTTCAGTTTTGGCTTACTTCTGCGCTCCGAGTCCGTTTTCGCGTCTATTTGACGCCGAAACGACTCCGACTTGTCTCGACCTTCTCTAGAAGCGTCGAACAGTCTGGAATACTGCAGTCATTCCGTCAGTTAGGCCCCAAGGGTACTACAATATGATTGGCTTACTATAAGAAACCAAGGAGATCTGGTATATTATAATCATTGGATTGATTATTGGTATCGAGGTGATATTGCGTCTTCTTTTAGGATCAAATCAAGTTTGATTAGCGATGATCAGGGACAATGGTTATAGAGCCGCATTCTTATCATTATGGCTTTGAAGACTCATTATACCATCAGGCCAGAGGGTTACGATTTGCCCAAAGGTCTTTGTTATGGCCTTCAAACTAGGCGAGGGAACCAAAGTCGCTCTAGCTCCTACTGTATTGTGCTCAATTTAAGTGGCTTTGGGTTAGAAGGCATCCGATCCATAAGGGCCTTCAAATTCTAGTTGTCGCTTCCCTATTCATTTTTTGGCGGCATGGGTTCACTCTCACTTTCGTGGGACTTGTACCCATACAAAATTTGATGCTGAAGTTACAAGAGTGATGAATCGCATATGTCCCGGATATGTTGCGGCTTAAAGATGCTAGGATTATCTCTTATCATTCGAGAAAGCATCAACATGATGCAAGAAGATCCAGGGTAAATCTATGGCAATAGGAGAAATTCGTTTGGCATCCATTTCCATTCGTTCTTTCCAAAGAGGGTTGGGTTCATGAGATAATTAATTTGGCGGAGATGACGGAGTTCCCAGATAATGTCAAGGAGTATCTAATGTCTATCCATCATAGTATTATACCCCTTCGTGTGGGAAACATATTCCATGCACAGCCTTATAATTCTCACATATTTGCTCGTCAATTTGGTTTTGATTAGCACTATGTTAGGGATACTGGCACTATAGCTAGAATTGTTGTTTCAGTTGGTGTGTTGACAGGGTATTGGTCACACTTTATAAGAGTCCATCACTTTACTAGAATTTTTATCCCAGATACAAGTCGTGTTGGAAAGCCAACGCATTCGTATGCTCTTTGGTAGATGGTTATGAGTCGAATCATGCTTATCACGAATGGCATGTGGATCGAACATGTGCCTATCGCGAAGAATGCAATTCGATCGAGTCAAACTGTCGAATGGCGCCTATCATGAAGATGGCGTATGAATCGAACATGTGCCTATCGCGAAGATGGCAATTCGATCGAGTCAAACCGTGCCGTGCCTATCACGAAGACGGCATATGGTTTGAACCATCCCTATCACGAAGAGGGCATGTGGATCAAACTTGTGCCTATCACAAAGATAGCAATTCGATCGAGTCAAACTGTGCCTATCACGAAGATGGCATATGGTTTGAACAGTTCCTATCACGAAGATGGCAATCCGGAGTAACACTCATCTTGTTATTCTCACTATTTATTATTTATTATTTATATTACTTTATTTATTATTTTTTTGTCCAAATAGGCAGCTTTGATCATGTTGAGCCTATTGTGAAGATGGTCGCTCAATCAACCCAATGAGTAGGGTTCGATTTGAATCGCTAGATTATGACCGTGTCGAGCCTATCACGAGGATAGCCGCTCGGTATGATGGTTGTGGGTGCACATAATAATAATGTTGATCTCGTATTGGATTTGACCGTGCTGAGCCTATCGCGAAGATGGCTGCTCAATCAAACCAAAGAAGGACCACTACTACATCGTCTCCCTGTTCGACTGTGTCGAGCCTATCATGAGGATGGCCACTCGGTATAAGGTTAACAATACATATGCACGGTGAGAATAGCGATCTAATGCCAGGTTTGGTCGTGTCAAGCCTATCACGAAGATGGCCTCTCGGTCAACCGGACAAGAGAATCGCATTTACACCATTTGTATACATGCGTCATCCTTCGTTGTCATGGAAGTCGAGTCGGCTTAAGAGTATTGTCATTGTTGTTGCCGTCGCCATGGCTGTTGCCGGCATCGTCATCGAAGAACAAGACGCCCGGAGACCCTTTTGCTACTCTTCTTTTTTTTATTTTTTAGAACATGCCAGAGAGAAGGGGGTGCACACACCCCTCTCCCTCTGTTTGGCGTCAGCGCGCAAGAGAGAAGGGGGGTGGAACCCCCCACCCCCCTGTACATGTGAGAGAGAGAGAGAGAGTAGAAGAAAACAAAATTTTTTCTTTTTTATTCCTCTTTTTCTTCACTTTTTTTTTTGCTGGAGATTTTATTCTTCGTCTTCTTCTTTTTCTGCTTCTTTTTTTTTTTTTTTTTCCTTCTTCTCTACCCTTCCAGATTTTTTCTATCTCTCTAACCTTTTTTTTTATAGGAGTCTCAATAATCTTTTGATTTTTGAAAATTATTCAAAAAAAGATGGTAACTTCATAATCTGTAAGGCATCCTAATACCAATCAATCAATTTATGTGACCTTTTTTTTTCTTTTTTTTCTTTCCCTTTTTTTCTTTCTTTCTTTTTTCTTGAAAGAAAAAAAAAAGGAAACCCACCCCTCTATACGGACTAGAGAGAGGTGGGTGATCATCTCTTTTCTTTTTTCTTTCCCTTTTTTTGAATCTTTCTCTTCTATTTCTTTCTTTTTTTCCCTTTTCTTCTTTTAAAAGAAAAAAAAGAAACCCACCCCTCTCTGTACGGACAGAGAGAGGTGGGTGATCATCTCTTTCTCTTTTTATCTTTTTTACTTTTTTTTTCTTTTTTTTTAAAAAATATAATTTTCGGTCAAATAATAATTCTATTCTAATTCGACTACTCTGTATCTTATATTTATCTTCTCTTTTTTTCTTTTCTCTTTTTTTTTGTGCCTAAACAAAGTGCCGCCCACTTTTCTGCTGCAAGCCTCACGAAAGTAGCATAAAGGTGTGATATCTCTCCTCCTTTTTTTTTTGACTATCCATGTGAGCTTTTTTTTTTTTTTTTTGCTCTCTCTTTTTTTTTCTTTTTTCTTTTTTTTTTTACTCTCTATGTGAGCTTTCTCCTTCTCCTTTTTTCGGTTTTTTTTTAATGTCAGAGAGAGAGGACCCAACTCCCTCTCTCTCTTTCTCTATACGAACTAGAGAGAGATCGGGAGGGGGATTCCTTCTCATGTGCACTCTTTTTTTTGTACTCTCTCTGTGAGCTTTCTTTTTTTCTTTTTTTGCTCTCTTTTTTTTTTTGTTTTCTTTTTGTGCGTCAGAGAGAGGGGACCCAATTCCTTCCCTCTCTCTTTCTCTACAGGAACTAGAGAGAGAGGGAAAGGGGATTTCTCTTCATGCGTGCTCTTTATTTTTTTTTGCAAGCTCTTTTTTGTGAGCTTTTTCTTTTTTTACACACATTTTTTGTAAGCTGTCTTTTTTTTGCAAGCTTTTTTTTTTCTTATTTTCTCTTTTTTTTTGTTGTTGTTGGAAGCTGCTCTATTTTTTTGTCTTTATTAAAGGCTTTTTAAATTTGCGTATAATAACTCCTTAGTTCTTGCCTTTATCCTTATAGAGTTGCGCTGCATAATCTCAATTTCTGCCGTGTTTGCAAGGAAGATGTGCAATCATGCAAAGGTTTTATTTCATACCCTTTTTTTATGCCTCTATCTATATATATATATTTATATATAGCCTCGGAGTTTAATCCTTTATTATCCCTTTACTCTTTCTTCTCTTTCTTTTTTTTTGAAGGCGCCTATGGAGGGCGTTCAAGAGTACTAACAAAGGATACTTTCAAATGCTGGATTGGATAACGTTATTTTATTAAATCCCACAGGGAGTACAAGCGGGGGAAGATATGCATTGTTTGGACCTCTGTAGCCTACAGGGTCGCCCTCGTTGGCGAGGCTTTTGAGCTCTGGGAGATGGGACTATTTTGAATGGCCTTATAGAGTGGAGGGATGACATAACTCGCCGATTTAAGGATACATTGCACTCAGCTGATACCCTAGGAGGAATTATCGCCTTTGGAGGCAAATACAAATTAGACTCAAGAATATTCAATGGTTTAGTAGAAGCCTGGTGTCCTGAGTCTAATATTTTTCATTTTTCTTATGGCGAGATCGGTATTTCTCTTTGGGACATCAGTGTATTGGGAGGATTTCCTATTCTTGGGAAGATGTATGAAGAGTTTGTACCAAAGAACTGCGATCTTGATGCATATAATGCTAGTCTTACTTCACTGCTTATGGTATATGATTGGCTTACTATAAGAAACCAAGGAGATCTGATATATTATAATCATTGGATTGATTATTGGTATCGAGGTGATATTGCGTCTTCTTTTAGGATCAAATCAAGTTTGATTAGCGATGATCAGGGACAATGGTTATAGAGCCGCATTCTTATCATTATGGCATTGAAGACTCATTATACCATCAGGCCAGAGGGTTACGATTTGCCCAAAGGTCTTTGTTATGGCCTTCAAACTAGGCGAGGGAACCAAAGTCGCTCTAGCTCCTACTGTATTGTGCTCAATTTAAATGGCTTTGGGTTAGATGGCATCCGTTCCATAAGGGCCTTCAAATTCTAGTTGTCGCTTCCCTATTCATTTTTTGGCGGCATGGGTTCACTCTCACTTTCGTGGGACTTGTACCCATACAAAATTTGATGCTGAAGTTACAAGAGTGATGAATCGCATATGTCCCGGATATGTTGCGGCTTAAAGATGCTAGGATTATCTCTTATCATTCGAGAAAGCATCAACATGATGCAAGAAGATCCAGGGTAAATCTATGGCAATAGGAGAAATTCGTTTGGCATCCATTTCCATTCGTTCTTTCCAAAGAGGGTTGGGTTCATGAGATAATTAATTTGGCGGAGATGACGGAGTTCCCAGATAATGTCAAGGAGTATCTAATGTCTATCCATCATAGTATTATACCCCTTCGTGTGGGAAACATATTCCATGCACAGCCTTATAATTCTCACATATTTGCTCGTCAATTTGGTTTTGATTAGCACTATGTTAGGGATACTGGCACTATAGCTAGAATTGTTGTTTCAGTTGGTGTGTTGACAGGGTATTGGTCACACTTTATAAGAGTCCATCACTTTACTAGAATTTTTATCCCAGATACAAGTCGTGTTGGAAAGCCAACGCATTCGTATGCTCTTTGGTAGATGGTTATGAGTCGAATCATGCTTATCATGAATGGCATGTGGATCGAACATGTGCCTATCGCGAAGAATGCAATTCGATCGAGTCAAACTGTCGAATGGCGCCTATCATGAAGATGGCGTATGAATCGAACATGTGCCTATCGCGAAGATGGCAATTCGATCGAGTCAAACCGTGTCGTGCCTATCACGAAGACGGCATATGGTTTGAACCATCCCTATCACGAAGAGGGCATGTGGATCAAACTTGTGCCTATCACAAAGATGGCAATTCGATCGAGTCAAACTGTGCCTATCACGAAGATGGCGTATGGTTTGAACAGTTCCTATCACGAAGATGGCAATCCGGAGTAACACTCATCTTGTTATTCTCACTATTTATTATTTATTATTTATATTACTTTATTTATTATTTTTTTGTCCAAATAGGCAGCTTTGATCATGTTGAGCCTATTGTGAAGATGGTCACTCAATCAACCCAATGAGTAGGGTTCGATTTGAATCGCTAGATTATGACCGTGTCGAGCCTATCACGAGGATAGCCGCTCGGTATGATGGTTGTGGGTGCACATAATAATAATGTTGATCTCGTATTGGATTTGACCGTGCTGAGCCTATCGCGAAGATGGCTGCTCAATCAAACCAAAGAAGGACCACTACTACATCGTCTCCCTGTTCGACTGTGTCGAGCCTATCATGAGGATGGCCACTCGGTATAAGGTTAACAATACATATGCACGGTGAGAATAGCGATCTAATGCCAGGTTTGGTCGTGTTGGAAAGCCAACGCATTTGTATGCTCTTTGGTAGAGGGTTATGTTAGAGCCTTATTTTTCATCCGGTGTTAATGTAGTGCACTGAACTTTAGCAAATTGTGGAGTTCTAGTGAGAGAATAGTATTTTGTACTATTCTAAAACTCTTGGCTGGGTTTTGATTATGAGTGTTTTCGAGGCTTAATAAGCGCGAAAACGAACTCCCGAGATCAAAATCTACAAAAACTATACTTTTTGTATTAAGTACCGTACTGGGAATGGGGTACCGGAACTAAGTTGAGTGCTGGATTGTTTAGCTCTCGGGTTTTGCGGAACTCGATTGAGTACCGGTACTGATTCAAGTTGTACCGGTACTGATTCGGGCGGGTACCGGAACGCAGTAGAAAACCGAAAATCCAACGTTCGGGTTTTACGAAATTGAACCCCGGGTACCGGAACTGCCCGAGTACCGGTACTCCAATCCATGCATCGGTACTCAATGGTGTAGAAATTGTTTCGTATAGTTTGTGATTTTCTGGTTGTTGAGAGACCTATATGGGTTTTGTGCAAGTGGGTTATAACCCACTTCATCCTGGTTTAGCCCCTCATTTGGGCAGTGAAAGAGAAGGAAAAGGTAGGTTCCTCTCCCTCTCTCTCTTGGATTTCTTCCTCCAACCCCTCTAATTCTTGGATTTGTTCTCCTTTTCTTCATCTCCTCCATGAATGCATGCATCTAGGCCTTGGAGGGGAGCTCAAGAGTGAAGGAAGGAGCTTGTTTGAGGATTAAACTTCAACCCTAACATCTCATAGCTTGGTTTGGATCTTGAATTGCGGTTAGTAGTCCTCTTGCATCTTCTAATTGTGAGATTTGCAAGAATTTTGGTAGAAAACCTAGTTTTGTTTAAACTAGGGTTTATTTTGGGATTTCTCTATTGGAAGCTTTTGGGGTAAAATTGATGAGTGTAGAACACTCTTGTAGGTTGGATTTGAAGCTCCATTGCTTTGATTTAGACTGCGAGAGACATGTTGTATAATAGTAGTGAAACACTCATAACTTAGTTAAGAAGGGAAGTGTGACATGTTATCATACCCGACCTTTAAGTCGATGATTATGATTCCATGCTTTAGACATGATGATTGAGATCCATTGCCCTTGGACATGACGCATATGACTACGCTTGCTTGCCCTTGTGCTCATTCGCACATGCTTGTGAGGGTCGCTTCCTACAAGCCGGCACTCCGAAATATGGCCTTTGCGACGACTGATCGCCGTACGGGATTGGGCGCCGAAGTGGGACGCCGTGGGGAAGGCTCATTCCTAGAGGAGGAATGTTGACTACCATGGGACCATTAGGCTTGGCACAAGCCGAGACTTACCACGGGTGGGTCCCTGATGATTGGGTAAAAGTTGAGCAAACCTAATGTTGAACATCATGACTAATTGATGCATACATGAAAATTAGATATCTTTGCAAGTGCTACAGCATACTTATTGGCATACATGATGGTGGTTACTGCATACATATTAATTTCTCTACATGGTAGTGATAGAACTATGTACTTACAAAGTTGGCATAAAGCATAGAGGCATGATAGTATTAGAAGATCTTACATTTCAACTTTTATGTACTATCATTTTATTTTAGCTATCTACTATTGTTGCCTCAGTTGACCTAGTGGTGTAATTCGCTCTTCTCGGCGTCTTACCCATTGGGAACTATTGTTTAATAGTTCTAACGCCCGTTGTTTGTTTGTTTTTGTTTCAGAGCCTTCCACAGCGGGAGAGGCTAAGGATTGAGGAAACAGGTTAGCGACTAGCTAGAGCCCACGCGAGTCGCTAGAGGTTGACCTAAGGCATCTTTCTTTTGATTTTTGTCTTGAAAGGCATGTTAGTATATGTTATATACATACCCTTTATGTTCATGAGATATACTTTTTGTTGATACATATTGTATATCTTGTGAATGGTCAATGTATTTAACTTTATTTCTTAGAATCTAATGTATGCTTTGATTCCCTCGTGTATGATGTTTGAACTTTACTTTCCCTCGTTCGCATCATGCTTCTTGTTGGGTACGCCTTGTGTGCACCGGGGTTACCTAGTGCACACGGCGGGTCTGTGCACATACCGGATGCTGGGGTCCGCGCGTGACAGATTGAGTTGGTATCAGAGCCTAGGTTTGGGTCTTAGTGGACCTAGCAAACCTTAGGCCGGTTGGACGATAAGGATTAAGGACGTGAGAGTCGGGGTCTTTTATGATTCTAGGCGAAAGTGACATAATTGGGTCGTGTCTTTAACTCCAATAAGTTGGGGTTTGATCGAACGAAGTGAACAACTTCTATGATCTTGGAGGGTGACGTTGGCGGCCGACAACGTGATATCGGGGAATAGTTGGGGATCACTTCATTACTTTCGCATGATTGGGGTTTCCATCCTTATGAGGATGCGTTGGCGTGGGTTGCCCTAAACTACGCATGTTATGTTTGTTGCATATTGTAATGCCGACGACTTGCTCTATGACGGCCAAGGCGGCCGCGGTGGCTGATGCTGAGGAGGTGGAGACCTCCGCTACTTCTGGATCCAGTGTTCGTGAGTTGAGAGAGTAGTTACCTCTATTGACGGATTTAGTGGAGCGCCAGTCAGCTGCGGCCCAGCAGCAAGCAGACGCTGCACGCCGACAGGAGGCGAGGATGAAGTGGCTGGAGGATTTATTGCTCCAGCAGGTTTTCGAGAGGGTGAGTCAGAATCCTTCGCCACCAGCACCCACAGGAGGGGCAATGGCGGAAGTTCAACCTCAGGTGTCGGGCACCTCTCGTGCGGCCCTGAGATCGAAACGTAAGGAGGAGGTGGCGGCGACACCGCCGGATCAAGCCCCATCGACGAGGATGGTTTTGCCGACGATGGTGACGGGAGCTGAGTGGGAACGGCTCATGAACTGTTTGAATGAATTTCAGAGGTGTAACCCTTGGATATTTGATGGCGAGAAACTGGATCATTGGATAGTCGAGAAGTGGATTCTGCATATGGAAAAATTATTCCATGACATGTTTGTGGAGGAGCGTGATATGGTGTGGTTAGCAACGCACCATTTGGATGGCAAGACGTATCAATGGTGGGCTGACATTCGAGATGATCTTGACACCGATTTGGCAGCAATTACTTTGAAGAAGTTCAAGAAACTTTTGTCGTTGACCTACTTTTCCCAAAGTGTCAAACAACAAATGGAGTGAGATTTGCACAATTTACGCCAAGGAGATAAGACGGTGGCAGAGTACAAGTGGGAGTTTTCTCGTCTGTTGCATTGTGTACCCTATGTGGTTAGGGATGATGAGGATAAGGCTCGCATGTTTGAAATGGGCCTGCGACCGTCGATTTTCAGGTTGGTCCAGTCAGCAAATCTGAAGGCATATTGTGAGGTTGTGGATCACGCCTTAATTGTAGAGAAAGGCGGGGAAATTGCTAAGGAGGAAAGGGAAGCTTGGGAGAGAACTAAAGGTAAGAGGTTGCTCTTCATCTTTTCGTGGAGCACCCGACAGACAACGACCATCGCGATGTGTGATTTGTGGTCGTCCTCATGTTCTGCCACAGTGCCCTCAGAGTGGGGGCAAGTGTTATCTGTTTGGCCAGGAGGGCCACTTCCGTTCCGAGTGTCCTAGAGGCTCTTCACCGACACCATCATTCGCATCACCACCGGCCATACCAGGATAGAGTCAGGGGACTTCACCCACCCACTATCCAGTAGAGTGACCTCCAGCACCGCGACAATATGAAGGGTCGCGCCAGGCGCCGAGTTGTTGCATGTATGCGGCCCAGACTGAGAGGCAGAAGTGGCAGAAGAGGTGGTCGCAGGTATCACTTTAATTAATGGCATAAGAGTTAGAGCATTATTTGATACCGGTGCATCGCATTCATTCATTGATCGGCTATGTGCCAAATTGCTTGGCATCGAGCTCATTCTTACATTGCATCCCGGCCGAGTTTTGGTTCCTAATCACACCTTGGACATTCAGGAGTATTGCCCTTGTTGCCCTATTCGAATTGGAGATTGGGTTGTGCCCATAGAGTTGTTAGCTCTCCGTGGACTTCGAGAATTTGATGTTATTTTGGGCATGGACTGGCTCACGAGGTATTATGCTATCATTGATTGTAAGAGCCGAACTGTGACGTTTCGGGAACCTAGACATGACGAGATTGTGTTCAGGGGGTGTAAAAGTTCTCTGTTTGCGATGACTATTTCATCCACCCGAGCTAAACAGTTGATCAAAAGTGGATGTGTAGCCTTTTTGGCTAGCATTGTTGAGAGGAATGTGGAAACCCCCTAGATTGAGGATATTCCGATTGTAAGGAAATTTGTAGATGTGTTTCCAGCAGAGTTACCGGGTATGCCTCCTGATAGAAAAATTAAGTTTGTGGTAGATCTTGTTCCTGAAACTACCCCAATCTCAAATACACCGTATAGGATGACGCCAGCAGAATTAAGGGAATTAAAGGCATAGTTGCAAGATTTGCTAGAGAAAGGCTTCATCAGACCAAGTGTTTTGCCTTGGGGAGCACCAATTTTATTTGTCAAGAAGAAGGATGGATCACTTCGCTTGTGTGTGGACTATCGTGAACTCAACAAAGTCAAGATAAAAAACAAGTATCCATTGCCGAGGATTGATGACCTGTTTGATCAACTCCAAGGATTCAGAGTATACTCGAAAATTGATTTGCAGTCCGGATATCATCAACTAAAGATTAAGCCGGAGGATGTTTCGAAGACAGCTTTTAGGACACGGTATGGACACTATGAGTTTACCGTGATGCCGTTCGGGCTTACTAATGCCCCGGCAGCATTCATGGACTTGATGAACCGTGTTTTCAAGCCCTTCTTGGATAGATTCGTCATGGTGTTCATCGCCGACATTTTGGTATATTCTCGAAGTGACGAAGAGCATGAAAATCACTTAAGGCAGGTTTTGCAAGCTCTTCGGGAGAAGAAGCTCTTCGCTAAGTTGAAGAAGTGTGAGTTTTGGCTGCGAGAAGTGACATTTTTGGGACATGTAGTATCAGAAATCGGTATTGCGGTAAACCCCAAGAAAATTGAGGCAATCAAGGAGTGGCCTAGACCGACTAGTGTTGCAGAAGTTCGAAGTTTTCTCGATTTGGTTGGATATTATAGAAGATTTGTTGAGGATTTGCTAAGTTATCCACTCCTCTCACTCGGCTTACTCATAAAGGAGATAAGTTCATCTGGAATGATACTTGTGAGAGAAGCTTCTTGGAATTGAAAGAACGGTTGATAACCACCCTGGTTTTGACTTTATCTACCCCGGAGGCCGGTTATGTGATGCTTCTTATAATGTCTTGGGTTGTGTCATGATGCAAAACTTGCAGTGTTCCGAAAAAGAAATATATATTTTAAATATTATTTTTCACAATGATTACAATTCATGAATTAAGCGACAGGTCGGAAAAGTGTCGGGACGAGTCAGAATTGATTTGGACGCGATATTTGTACCGCAAATAATTCCGAAATACTTTTGATTTCAGCTGGAATACTATTATGAGTTATGTTGGGATTTAGGCTCAACTTACACCTCCAACTCCTCCTAATTGGGGAGTTTGGAGTGTAGTCTAGCTGAAATCATCCCTCTCCCACTCTCATTTCCTTTCCCCTCACATTCTACTCCTATCTTTACCTTTCTTCTTCCTCTTCTACTCACCATTCGAGCACTTTCACAGCAGCAACAACCTGGCAGCATGAAGAGTTCGACTTTCCATTCGATTTTGGTGATATTTCGAAGCTTGGAATTGCAGGAGAATGCATGCACAGCTAGATCTTGAAGTTAAGAGTTTGTGGAAGGCTTCATTTCAATAAATCTCGAGGTATTTTTGGATTTATTGAAGTTTTGGTAAAAGCTGCCAGTTTTTGAGCAAGCTGAGATTTTGATGGATTTTCTTTAGATTTTTCTCTTGAAGCTGAGCTTTTTTTTGGTTGGGGAGAATCTTAACTTCATCTAGAGCAAGTGGGTACTTCGTTTGAGCTGAATGAAAGGTTGGTTTTTAGTGAATTTCAGTTTTCATCGAGTCCATCAACCAAAAATCAGCATTTGGTGGTGTTTGTGTTCTTGAGTTTTTGATCACCTTTGCATGGTGATTTCGTGGTAACTATGGAGTTTTTATGATGGATTAGGGGCTTTCAAACACACTTGGAAGTGTTGTGGTCTTCTTCATTACCTTGGTTCTCTCGTGGACTTTCTGGAATAGCCGCAAGAGCCGCCGGAACTCAGCTACAGCGCAGCAGTAGCAGCAGCCTAGTGCAGGGACAGCAGTGATATATTTTCGAAATTCCTTTTGATTGGGACTTTGTTGCTACGATTTGAAGACTCCTGGGTGTTCCTAAGGTTGAGAGGAACCTAGGATTTAAATTTGAGCCGCTGATTTGAGGTGAGCATCGCTGAATTTCAGTTTTTCCAACCGAATCATCGTTTTGTTGGAATTTAGCTTGATTTTTTATTCGGCTCAATCCGACAGGGATCCTTGGAATTTTATTGCTTCGTTTGGTGATTTTGGATGTGAGACACGTGCCCGCTGAGTTTCATCCCGATCCGTGGTTGGATTTCTGCTCTAGGTGGGTCTGAACTAACACATCGAAAACTACAAACTGCACTCTATGTCTAGTGTAAATTTCAGCATGTTATAGTTAAAACATATGTTGTTTTCTCTACTAAGTATGCTAGATCTTGATGACAGAATCCTAAACTAAATTTATCATGTTTTAATGACTATTTGCATGAGTTGTTTGGCTATCCAGTTAGGATTCACATTAGATACACTGACTATACATGTTGCTTATGAACTTGAACTTGAGATCCCTTTTCTTATGTTGCTTAGTTCATTGTACTTGGGATGTTGAGTATAGGTTAGAGGCAGTGTGATGATCATAGAGTCGGGGTAGGACATCAGCGGATTTTTGACTCTTGTGATTTACGGTAGCCGTGGATTTGGGACGGTTGTACTGGATTATTGATTTTGCATCGGATTGGACCGAGATTATTCATTAGTGGCTTGCATGTTTCACTTTGGTCATGAGCATTGATTTTTGCCTGTGAAATACTTGACCTCGTTACTTTATCCTCGAGTGGGTCGCTCCCCTCGAGTGCCACTCCGGAGTTAGGCGGCTTGATTACTTTTGGGTATGTTCCACGTCGGCGATCCACAGGTTGTTAGTGAGATCAGATGTGATGCTAGTGCAAGCGGGACTGGGCTTTCGAGCCAATCGGTTGATTGGGTTATTCTCGGCGGATTATTAGAGTTGATGCGTACCATTCCGTTTGCACTTGCTCATACCATACTTGTATAGAGGCATAGTAGTGGCAGTTTTTCTTTCAGCACTTATTACCTATTCTTTACCACTTTACCCTTTATGCCTCTGGTAGACCTAGTGGGTGGGTTGTAGTTGTTGATGACATACCCACTGAGGACTACTGGTTTTCGTAGTTCTCACACCCTCTGTTGACCCCTTATTTTGTAGAGACCTCTGCAGCGGCAGCGACGACTGCGGACCGAGGTTACGGGATCGCTGACTAGATAGCTCTCCTTCTTATTTTGTGGGCTAGTTGTGGACTCGGATATTATTTTTGTTAGACTGCTGTACATTTTGGGTCTGGCTTTTGCCAGCTAGTTGTATTTATTTTTATACTGGGTGATGGATCTTATGTTCGGATGATGTTTTTGTATAGTTCAGTCTTTAGCTAGTTTTAAAATTCAACCCTGTTTTGCTCTTCTATATGGCTTTATTATACATTGAGCAGGTACTAGCGCTTCGTGGGCATGGGGCTTCCCGTGTACGCGGCGAATCTGTTGGCGAGACCGGGTTCCGATATAACCCGGGGCGTGATAGATTAAGTTGGTATCAGAGCTTAGGGATGGGTCGATGGGACTTAGAAAACCTTAGTCTTTTGGCAAACCTTAGGAAAGTAAGACGTGAGAGTCGTGACTTTTAGCGAAAGTCAATGATTGAATTGTATAAACTCTTCAAAAGGAATCGAAGAGTGATCGGCTTGTCTACCCCTGTTGGGTAATTATGTTGGCTGTAGATGATATAATTACACAGAGGCGAAGAGATGTCTTAGACTTTTGCTTAATTGGGTCGAGCGCTGAGTTACTGTGTGACTGACATTGTGCTATTGCAGGTGATCAGGATGACGCGCAGAGATCGACCACCGACATGGACCACACCCGCGCCACTCGCGGAGCCAGAGCAAGCTGGACCGAGCGCACCACCGGATCTTCGGGAGCAGTTGGCTGCCTTGACAGAGGTTACCAGGCAGCAGGGTGCACTGTTACTGAGGATGTGCGAGGTATTGATGCAGCAGTCTAGTACGACACCGCGAGCTTCAGAACCTCAAGCGCCACAACCGACCACATCAGTGGAGATTCCCATCCCCTGCACCTCCGATAGTCACAGCATCGACAGCACCGTCGCCTAGTAGAGAGGTACCTAGGGGGGATGAGCCGTTGACAGAGACGGAGCAGGAGCGGATTACTGAACAGTTGGCCTCGTTTCCGCAGATTTGATCCACCTCGATTTGCAGGCCGTGATGCTAAGCCTTGGGAAGTAGAGGCTTGGGTGGCAGCCGTGGAGAAGCTATTTGAGGACATCTGCATCCCAGAGAGAGAGAAAATACTCATGGTAGTGCACTGTTTGGAGGGAGATGCGGATGCGTGGTGGCGGAGGACTCGACCCAGTGGACTTCAGGGCACCCGGCAGATATCTTGGGATGAGTTTCGGGGGTTACTATTTGGGACCTATTTTCTAAACTGCGTAAAGCAGAAACTCGAAGAAGATCTAAAGAATCTACAGCAGGGAGATAGATCAGTGCAGGAGTACCTCAGGGAGTTCACGTGGTTGCTTAACTGCGTGCCATTCGTTGCGAGGGACGAGCTGCACAGTGTGTATCTGTTCGAGAGAGGGTTACGTCCGGAGATTTATACTTTGGTTCAGTCACAAAGGTTGCAGACCCTGGAAGCGGCTATTGAGCAGGCTCTGTGGGTAGAGCGGGGCGCCACCGTGCTGAGGGAGAGAGTTCCAGTACTAGGGCAGAGTTCAGAGAGAAAACGGCCAGCGCCGGAGGAGGAGGACAGACCAGTGAGAGGAGACTGCCAAGACCGTCTCGATCTCACTCCTAGGGTCGTGGTCATTCAGGGCGGCGGAGGTCTGGTGGATCCCAGAGGCAGCAGCAGAGGTAGTCACAGTCTAATCGGTGCATCTTCTGTGGAGGGCAGCATCGTCCCCACACTTGTGACCAGCGGAGGGGGCGCTGTTATCGATGTGGATAGTCGGGGCACATGCGGGCGTCGTGTCCCCTTACGGCTTCATCAGCACCGTCATCGGCATCAACCCCTCCTTCACCGTAGCAGAGGTCAGGAGCATAACTGACGTATTCACAGTCCGACCGGGCTCTGGCTTCCCGCACTTCAGACAGGAGACAGCAGACCCAGAGCGGCCGGATCTATGCCGCACAGGTTGAGGACTCTTCTGCAGCTGATCATGTGGTGGCAGGTATCATTTTATTATCTGGTATTAGAGTGCGTGCATTATTTGATACTGGTGCATCACATTCATTGATTAGTAGAGCATTCACATCACTGCATGAATTAGAGATAGGGCCGTTGCCACGTGCACGTGAGGTGCATATTCCTGATCATATTTTGCACGTGGAGGAGTGTTGTTGGTCTTGTCCAGTGCAGCTGGGACCTTGGATCATGCCGGCGGACCTGTTAGTCTTGTGGCAGCTACAGGATTTTGATGTGGTGCTTGGGATGGATTGGATGGCGAAGTACTTCGCGACGATTGATTGCGTGGCGAGGACGATGGCCTTTCGCGAGCCGGGACAGGAGGAGTTTGTGTATCGAGGTTGTCAGAGTACTCTTTTCGCTACGATGATCTCGACGTCCAGAGCGAGGCAGATGATGAGTAGAGGATGCGTGGCCTTCTTGGTGAGTGTGGCAGAGGTGCCTATGGCAGCACCGGGGCTCGAGGATATCCCTATAGTCCGCGAGTTCCTGGATGTGTTTTCCCCTGAGCTGTTGAGCATGCTGCCAGACAGGGAGATTGAGTTTGTGATTGACGTAGTTCCTGGAACTGCGCCGATCTCGAAGGCACCTTACAGAATGGCACCGGCTGAGCTACGAGAGCTGAAGGCGCAACTCCAGGATTTGATGGAGAAAGGCTTTGTGAGACCGAGTGTGTCGCCTTGGGGAGCGCCAGTGTTATTCGTAAAGAAGAAGGGTGGTTCACTTCGACTTTGTATTGATTATCAGGAGTTGAACTATCAAGAACAAGTATCCTATGCTGCGCAATGACAATCTATTCGATCAGCTACAAGGATCTTGTGTCTGCTCGAAAATTGATCTGCAGTCAAGTTACCACCAGTTAAAGGTGAAGACCGAGGACATTCCCAAGACGGCTTTCAGAACACGATACGGGCATTATGAGTTCACAGTGATGTCTTTTGGATTGACTAATGCCCCAGCCGCATTTATAAATTTGATGAACCGAGTGTTCAAGCCGTACTTGGATAGATTTGTAGTGGTGTTCATCGATGATATCCTGATCTACTCCCGGAGTGATGCTGAGCATGAGGAGCACTTGAGGATAGTGCTACAGCTTCTGAGAGAGAAGAAGTTGTATGCCAAGTTAAAAAAGTGCGAGTTTTGGCTTCGGGAGGTTGCTTTCTTGGGCCACGTAATTTCAGCGCAGGTGTGGTAGTTGACCCGAAAAAAATTGATGCAATTCGAGATTGGCCCATACCAACGACGATTACTGAGATGAGGAGCTTCTTGGGATTAGCTGGTTACCACCGCCGGTTTGTGGAAGGCTTTGCGAAGCTTTCTACTCCCCTCACTCGATTGACTCGAAAGGGATTCAAGTTCATCTGGAGTGAGGAGTGCCAGAGGAGCTTCGAGGCTTTAAGCAGAGATTAATGACAGCTCCTATCCTTTCCCTTCCAGTTATGAGGGAAGGATTTGTGATCTATAGTGATGCATCACACAGTGGACTTGGGTGCGTGTTGATGCAGCATGGTAGGGTGATTGCTTATGCTTCACGACAATTGAAGGATTATGAAAAGAATTACCCTACGCATGACTTGGAGCTAGCAACGGTCGTGTTTGCACTAAAGCTTTGGTGACATTATCTGTACGGGGAGCACTGTGAGATATTCACTGACCACAAGAGCCTCAAGTACTTGTTCACCTAGAAAGAATTGAACTTGAGACAGCGCCGGTGGTTGGAGCTGTTGAAGGATTATGATGTGAGCATCCAGTATTATCCAGGCAAGGCTAATGTGGTTGCAGATGCTTTGAGCAGGAAAATAGTCCAGAGTTTGAGCATGATAGGTCACGAGTTAGGCACCATTGCTTGAGAAGCTGCGACGGTTTGGATTGGAGGTTGTATCCCCTGGAGTTACTACAAGACTTATGTCTATGGTCTTGCAGCCCACTCTGTTGGACAGGATTAGGGAGAAGCAGAGTGTGGACCCCTATTTGATGATGATTCAAGCACAGATTGAGAAGGGCCAGCTAGGGGACTTCGGTGTTGACACCTCAAGAGTACTGCGGTACAAGGATCGACTATGTGTGCCTATGAATTTAGAGCTTCGCGAGGAGATCTTGAGAGAGGCCCATTGTTCTCCTTATACTATTCATCCTGGTGGGACTAAGATGTATAAGGATTTGAAGGTACACTTTTGGTGGAATGGAATGAAGAGGGATATTGGGAGATATGTAGCTCAGTGTTTGACTTGTCAGCAAGTGAAGGCCGAGCATCGGGTACTTGCTGGCAAACTTCAGAATCTTCCAATTCCAGAGTGGAAGTGGGACCGGATCATGATGGATTTTGTCGTCGAATTACCTCGAGCTCAGGGTGGATTTGATGCAGTATGGGTGATAGTGGATAGACTGACCAAGTCTGCTCATTTCCTACCGGTGCAGACTTCGTGGTCCAGAGACCGACTTGCTCAGCTATATTTGGACGAGGTAGTGAGATTACATGGAGTACCTATCTCGATTGTATCAGATCGAGACCCGAGGTTCGTTTCGCAATTTTGGAGGAGTCTACAGACCGCCTTGGGTACACAGTTTTATTTCAATACAACATTTCACCCACAGACCGATGGACAGTCAGAGCGGATTATTCAAATTCTTGAGGATATGTTAAGAGCCTGTGTTCTGGACTTTGGAGGAGGGTGGCATCGGCACTTGAGACTGGCTGAGTTTGCATATAACAACAGCTATCAAGCGAGCATTCGATGGCTCCATTTGAAGCGTTGTATGGACGCAAGTGTCGATCACCCCTACATTGGAGTGAAGTGGGTGAAAGAAAGATTTTGGGGCCAGATATTCTATTAGAGACAGAAGACAAGGTCAGGATTGCTCGGCGACATCGTTAAGCAGCCTAGAGTCGGCAAAGGAGCTATGCTGATATTAGGCGACGAGACTTGGAGTTTCAGGTAGGAGACCATGTGTTTTTGAAAGTCTCGCCGTCTAGGGAGATCCGTAGATTCAGAGTTCGTGGAAAGCTAAGTCCGCGTTATATTGGTCCCTTTGAGGTTTTGGAGCGGGTTGGACCGGTGGCCTACCGGATTGCTCTATCGCCGCGGGACGTTTTTCATGTCTCAGCGTTGAGGAAATATATTTTTGATCCTCATGTGATTGACTTCACCCCACTGGAGCTGAGTGAGGACTTGAGATATGAGGAAAGACCGGTGCGAATTCTTGCTCGGGAGGTGAAAGAATTGCGCAACCGGGTCATTCCCTATGTAAAAGTGGTGTGAAGCAATAATGAGGAGCGTGAGGCGACTTGGGAGCCGGAGGTTATGATGTTGGAGACCTACCCCTACTTGTTTGAGAGCTCTTCTTGAGGTATGGTTTAAGTTTCAAGGATGAAACTTTTTGTAGAGGGGAGGATGTAGTGTTGTGAAAAAAAAATATATATTTTAAATATTATTTTTCAGAATAATTACAATTCATGAATTAAGCGACACGTCGGGAAAGTGTCTGGACGAGTCAGAATTGATTTGGAAGATAATTCCGAAATACTTTTGATTTCAGCTGGAATACTATTATGAGTTATGTTGGGATTTAGGCTCAACTTACACCTCCAACTCCTCCTAATTGGGGAGTTTGGAGTGTAGTCTAGCTGAAATCATCCCTCTCCCACTCTCATTTCCTTCCCCTACTCCTCTCTTTACCTTTCTTTTTCCTCTTCTACTCACCATCCGAGCACTTTCACAGCAGCAACAACCTGGCAGCATGAGGAGTTCGACTTTCCATTTGATTTTGGTGATATTTCGAAGCTTGGAATTGCAGGAGAGATGCATGCACAGCTAGATCTTGAGGTTAAGAGTTTGTGGAAGGCTTCATTTCAATAAATCTCCAGGTATTTTTGGATTTATTGAAGTTTTGGTAAAAGCTGCCAGTTTTTGAGCAAGCTGAGATTTTGATGGATTTTCTTTAGATTTTTCTCTTGAAGCTGAGCTTTTTTTTGGTTGGGGAGAATCTTAACTTCATCTAGAGCAAGTGGGTACTTTGTTTGAGCTGAATCAAAGGTTGGTTTTTAGTGAATTTCAGTTTTCATTGAGTCCATCAACCAAAAATCAGCATTTGGTGGTGTTTGTGTTCTTGAGTTTTTGATCACCTTTGCATGGTGATTTCGTGGTAATTATGGGGTTTTTTTGATGGATTAGGCGCTTGGGAACACACTTGGTAGTGTATTGGACTTCTTCATTACCTTGGTTCCCTCGTGGACTTGCTGGAATAGCCGCAAGAGCCGCCAGAACTCAGCTACAGCGCAGCGGTAGCAGCAGCCTAGTGCAGGGACAGCAGTGATGTATTTTCGAAATTCCTTTTGATTGGAACTTTGTTGCTGCGATTTAAAGATTCCTGGGTATTCCTAAGGTTGAGAGGACCTAGGATTTAAATTTGAGCCGCTGATTTTAGGTGAGCATCGCTGAATTTCAGTTTTTCCAACCGAATCATCGTTTTGTTGGATTTTAGCTTGATTTTTTATTCGGCTCAATCCGATAGGGATCCTTGGAATTTTATTGCTTCGTTTGGTGATTTGGGATGTGAGACACATGCACGCTGAGTTTCATCCCGATTCGTGATTGGATTTGCTCTCTAGGTGGGTCTGAACTAATACATCAAAAACTACAAACTGCGCTCTATGTCTAGTGTAAATTTCAGCATGTTATAGTAAAGACATATGTTGTTTTCTCTACTTAGTATGCTAGATCTTGATGACAGAATCCTAAACTAAGTTTATCATGTTTTAATAACTATTTGTAAGCGTTGTTTGGCCATCTAGTTAGGATTCACATTATATACACTGCCTATACATGTTGCTTATGAACTTGAACTTGAGATCCCTTTGCTTATGTTGGTTAGTTCATTTTACTTGGGATGTTGAGCATAGGTTATAGGTAGTGT